>JASDQU010310277.1:28635-39011 GCA_032191745.1 Picea mariana
ATGACTCTCGAGAACCACCTACAAAGAACAAACCAATCATGTAAGGTGCATACATAATCTTAATATCAATGAGGTGGGCATATCTAGACTCATGAAACTAAACCAATACAATATGGTGTCATGGCATCATGGGGCTAGATCAAAGTACTTCAAATTTCCATAATAAAATACAACATAAAACCAGGATTATGAAGAATTTGATCCTAGTACATAAATGTGGCCAATATCAAATTATATCTAAATACATGTGAAGGAACAATGTCACCTTGAGGGATGTCGAATCTCAACAACTAAAGCATTATTGAATAATATGGGGCTTAATATCTAAAAATATCTATCTAGAAGAAAGCTCTAACTTGTGGCTCAAAATAATTGTTGAATGGAGCCAAACAAATCCAAAAATTTCCAATTGATGATGGATCATTATAACCACCACTGTCTAGAAAATGTAGGGAACTAAGTAAGTGTTTCTCACACCCGCGGGATTCAAATACTACTAGAAAGAGTCCTACATGACTAAGGTATTCGACAATAATTGAAACAATTGAACCACTTATGTGTATGATTCTCAATGGTGTGATAATGAGTTGATGTCGATCATGTGAGAAACTACCAAGTCAATGAGAAATAGTGAATTTCTTTTCTTGGTTTTAGGGAACCCATCAATAATGGAAATGGGGCCAAGGTACACAAAGCCTCTAAACAAAGCTCCTAGAATAAATGTGCTGATGTCAATAGAGGAAGGTTTGTGGGAGTCTGGGTATTTGGGAACCCTAGAAACTAGCATGAGGTACAATATACAATGTAGAAAATGGTACTGACTTTGACTAAGACAATAATGGATAAGGAATTTAGTGAGAATGGGACTCAAGAATCCCCTTATTCAAATCATAATGGCAAGTCTAAACTAGTAGTAAATGTATAACTCCATGGATTATAATCAATAATAGGAAAGAGGGTTGAGAAGACAACTCAGAGGAAAGACATAACATATGACCAAGAAAGACAAACCATAATGAGGGGGACACAAAGCAATCTATGGATTGAATCAACATAGAATGGGGGATTGAAACAAAGAGACTTCAAGGTTGACTTAACACAATGCTCTAAACAAGGACAATTGTAAATGCTACTAAAAATAGACCTGTTGATGCTTAAATCCATTAGGATCGAAACGAAAACCTCACGAGGATGTAAATCCCCCTGCTTTTTTACAGAGGTAGTACTCGTCTTCAGATTTTATTGAGATTTTTAAAATATTCAAAATGTGGGACTTGATAGAAGTCTATTATAGTAATTCAAAGAAACAAAAATATTACAATAAAGTAAAAGAAAAAAATATGTTTTCTTTTTAAAAAAAGTTCCTAAGAAAGGAACATGAATCACACATTTAAAGAAAATAAGCAAAATTTCCTCACATCCATCATAGTTTGGGATAAATATTTATGATCACATAAAATAAAAAAGAAGATGATCTGCATGCATAAAAGAAATTTAATAGAATGGACACATGGGCATATCAAATAAAGATAATGATAGATAAACCTCAAATACTTTATATTCTGAAAATAGGGTTACAAAGCACAGTCGCGATTGTTCCCAAAGTAGTTCTCTTGGAATTTCAAAAAACATATAGTTTGTTACATATTCTTGAAATTGTAAATGTGTTTATCTTAAATACTGGGATAGGGGCTCCCACAGACCATAAATCAAATAAATACAAGAAATAAGATTTTATAAAGAATATGGTGGGCGGTACAAGGATCAAGAAGACTTGGTAACAAGAAAAAAAAAGGAGTTATCAGTGTTCGATTAAACCTTTCTAGTGAAAGAGGTGGAGTAACCGGATGAAGGACTTGATAAAGAAAAGAAAGATGTGATCAATGTAAACTTACTATGATTGTTGCTTGTGTCTTCATTTTCTCAGTGATGTCAATTTATCATTTTCATTGGCGATTACAGGAACCGTCTCAACTTCCTCTTGCCCTTCATTTGTCAGTTTGTTGATATCCTTCTTGAACCATTCTTCGATGTAAATTTTCATAGGTGTTGTTGATTTGGTGTTTTGACTGTTTTTCCAATGCCCAAACACCTCTTTTTCATATGGAATTATACGCTCTATGATTTTATTTAGCTCTTTTTAAAGGTATTATCAGGTTGTGTGCATCAATTCGCCATGGAACATCATGAGGCCAAAAACGTGATCCGGCTTTCCATCCAGTGTGTCATCCTCGATCTAGCACTTGGAGCGCAGTGGAGTTGGCGGTTAGCATATCAGTGGGATTCTATGGGTGAATCGGAAACATGGTTTTTGTGCCTACCCACGCCCTCCAGCTATGGAACTCATCGCATTCAGACTTGAGCAGTTGCATTGACCGCTATTTTGAGTGCACGAGGTTATTGGAGGAGATGTGTTATGTTGATAAAATTAATGAATTTATGTTTTTAGAGGGCATCGACCCTTTTAGTGGTCAAACTCTCAAGTTGTGTACAAACTCTATAAATACTTGTTGGTTTGTTCCACCAAAGACACGATTTTTATATATACATGTAGAAATTATCTTGAATTTTGTTGTAAACTCTGTTTTTGTAATTAATATCAATGTTGTGTTAATTTTGTGATTGCTTTTTTACATTTAAGTAGTGCCATGACCATCTGGGGGGCCCATCGGTGGTCTAGGTAGCTTGTTCATATCAGTGTATATTCATGTTTTCGCATTTGGCTTTCATAACTTGCTAGTTTCAAGTTACTTGTTTAAATCGATCACTGTGTATATATTTTCTAACTTGCAGATCACTTTCTGGATTGTATATGTCTTATAGAGAAATTATAGTCATCCATACTTACTTGTTTATATTTCGATACCTAACACTTTGTTATGCAGGTTGTAATTTATTTGTTTATAAGTTGTTTAATTGTGCCATCATGGCTCTTTTCTTTGTTTTATAAGTTGTAAATTACTTTGCAGAATATCCATTTAAACAGTGTCCACTTCATTAAGTTGTAATCCTTGAATACTATCTATAGGTTTGAATAACTTGTTAATCATGTTTATAGCATCATTATGATAGGATAAGAGTTTATTTTGAATTATATTCTAGTTATGATTTTGAGTTATGATTTTATAGGCGTGCATGAATTATCAATTATGTACAAAGTATTTTCCAAAATCAATGTGACAAAGCAAGTGATTGATTTTGAATCTCTTCTGCACAATGTTTGTAGACCATATGGATTATAAGAACATATAATGTTGTTTTTATTATGGAAAATCTTTATATGGACTACCTTATCCATACTTTGCATTTCTCTGTAGAAGTTAGCATCGAGTTGATTCCATTTGAATTGTCATTAGTGATTAGATGCCATCGTGATGTAATTCGCCACCGTAGACACAATCATCACATTTGAATACCATTACAACACTCTTGCTTTCAGTTAGGTAGATTATTGGAAAGATAAGGTTTATTTCCTGCAAGATAAAAGTAATTATGAGTTTTTGAAGACATGCTTTAAGAATAGAGTTCACTTTGTAAAGCTAATTCCAATAGATTGTTTACTTATTCAAAGAGTGATTGTTCATTCATAAAGTTGCTTACTTAGATTAAATAGTTCATAGTCCTAGATTGCTTAAAGCTCATATTTAAAGGTTGCTTTGTATATTTAACATAGAATATGTTGTTTAAATGGATTTTAAAAGTCATCTTTTAAAGTAGAACTGTAAATTGAAAAAGAGTGTTGATCCCTAGGGTAATCCATCCTCTTAGCTAGTTAATCTTTCTGTTAGATTTTATTTCTTCCTTGACTCATACTGTGTCACAACTCTAAGTTTACTTACCATGTTTGACAATTTAATTGAGGGAAATTAGTACATATAGTTTACCCATCATTTTTGGCATCGTTGTCGGGGAGTTGTCCAAAGGTAGAAAACAGTTAGAAAGTAGATTATTTCTTATCATTAGTACTATTTTGGTGGTGGGGGAACTTTAATACAAGACATAAGAACCTACACATCTGTTATAGTAGGTTCCCCCAAACCCAATGGTAGTTTTCATTTTTGTATCGCTTTCATGAACAAACCTAGGGATCCAAAGGGTAGATATATAAAAACCAAACCAAAACTTCCAATCAAGGTTCCTTGTAAAATTTTTGGAGGAAGGAAAACTCCATCCATAAACTCTGCAAAATGGTACTGGAAAGTAGGGGATAACTCAACTCAAAAATCTAAAAAATTCTCAGAAGAGACCAAAACTGGGGAAACCATAGAGTAGAAAATTGAGACATCAACAGTAGTAGGACAGGAGGCAAGACCACTCGAACCTTCATTAGAACCAACCAACACAACCTTTTCCTTTTCACCACCATCATGGGACTCTAACTTTGTATATATCATTGACCCTAAACAAGTGAATTCCCTCTTTGGTAGTTCAGCAAATATAGTTGTATCCCAAGTTGAAACAACAAATTTGGAACCAATAGTTTCAACAGGCTCGAGTAAAGTCTCGGACATCCAAATAGTAGATAAATCTTCCTATCGAAGGAATATCCTTCCTAAAAAATAACCTTGGGACACTTTGTTATCTTCAAGGATAAAACCATTCAGGCATTCTCTCTTTAGGAATCAAATCAGTATGGATGATCAAGAGGATCACAACCATGTGAGACATGATGAGGGAGAAGAAGTTGGAAACCAAACAGAAACCACTTTTGGATTTCCAATTTTGGATACTACACAAAATATTAACATGAAGAACATTCCACTCTCTTCACTACCCACCTTTTATGGTAAGAGCAGTGAGGACCCAGATACCTTCCTATTTGAGTTTGACATCTTCTGTAGAAGTTATAGCTACTTGCAAGATGCTCATAAATTAAAACTTTTTCCTGACACTCTCAAGGATTCTGCACTTATATGGTTCATGGGATTAGGAGAGTCTAGTATTAGATCTTAGGAAGATATGAAGACTATATTTCTTAAGAAATACCAAGACTATTGCAAATCTAAGGATTCTCATAATGATATTTTTAAAATTCAACAGTTAGAGGATGTGTTGGTCTTAACTGTCTTATATCCTTTCTGATTTTATTGACCCAGGGTTCATGTTTGTTCAACGCACATAATGCATCCCTCCTGGTAAACCAGAAGGCAACATAGCGCACAGAATGTGTTGGGCAGTCTCACCCGAGATAGCTTTAATGGGCGGCTGTAATACTCATGTGTTTACAACCTAGGATTTAGGGTGAGATATAAGTACTATATATTTGAACCATTATTATAACTTGTAACCACAATATACCATCATTTGCGAATACACAAGAAATATAGCAACTCATTCATTAAACATAACAATGACTACTGAAGATAATAAATATATGCATGCATTCATCACATAACACAAATGTTACCATGGTTCACCCCCTCTTGGGCTACTTCCACAAATATTTGGCTCTTGGCTCTTTTATTATCGTCGTTCGTTCATTATAGTGTCGCGCGCTTTACAGATCCCTTCAGCTGGGCCAAGATATATTCTGAGATGAACTGGCTCGCACCAGGCTCCTCAACCTACGATCTAACCCTTAATATCTACCCTCCCCTAGCCTCTCTAGCTCAACAACTTACAAAAATAGATCATACAACAAAATATTACATATCACAACAACTCATAGGTAACTAGATAAACTTGATAATACTCTGAACCAAACCCCATGATACCTAAGTATCGATATTTATATATTTTCTGGCTCTTCATCCGTTACAATATATTACCAAAACCCTAACCCTACCGTTGTTAGGTCTTCCCTGTATGCACACGTGTTTTTCTTCCTTCCAGCTATCACTTTCCTCGTGCATGCTTTCTTTCCCAAAATCGCCTTGTTTTTCCGCTTTGGCCTACTTCCAATGGGCCCCAACATTGACATGTGGCTCATCTTGAGACACCTAACACAAATCTTCGATCTCCCTAGTGACCGCCTGAAACTTCTCTTTGAGCTCTGTTGCCTGTGTTTGTACCTACGCAGTCTTCTCCTTGAGTGTGTCCACTATCTAGACTGCAATTTCATCACCGATCAATTCCATGCACTTTTCCTGGGTCTATGCTATATGTGTCTTGGATTCCTCTACCTGTGCCAAGACTTATGCTACACGCTCTTGGAATGGTACCATTTGAGCTTGACGCTCCTTCTTCTATGTTTGCGCAATGGTGAGTTCTGCCTGCAATTTCTTCATGTCCTGCACCCATTTGATGCACTCTATGATGGACGTTGTCTTATGCCTCTGCTTGAGGTCCTAGATATTTGTGCTTATCCTTTCTTCTTCCTTGTCCCACTTTTGGATCTTCTGATCCTCCTCTAGCTTTGTCCAAAGTTGTGCTACATTTTTGAACAATTCAATCGTTGAGCTAACCTGTCACTTTATCTCCTGTAGCTATTCTACTGCTTCCTACTTCCTTTTCTCCTTTACTGTCGGTGGAGTAGAGGGTGTGAGTTGCTCACGGAGATTCTCGATCTCCTTCTGATATTGATCGATAGCCTACACAATCTGATCAATATTTTCTATTGTTGTAAGTTCATTCGTCTGTGCGGTCGGTGGAATATTCTCATATATTCTTGTAACTTTCTGCTCCAATCCACTCCTACGCTCCCTTTCCTCTTGGGTCTCAAACTTAGTCTGCTCAAATAATATTTCCAACACGTCTCACTTCTCTATTGCCAGCTACAATTCGGATAAGTCTGTGCGTGAACGAGACTGTATCTCTTGAGTGACGCTCACCTGCAATTTGTGTAGAGCCTTGGATGGTATCCATGGCAATACTAATTGGATTTGTCTTAAGTCTTTCAGGGGTGTCTGCCCCACGATCTCATCCATGTGTATCATACTAGGTGTGATGTGGAATGTTGCGCTCAGCTGTGGTATTGTATGAAGTGTATCACGCTCGCCTTCTTCCAATATTTCCTCTGTCTATGGTGTTGATGGCCATGTTCCCATGTTGCTTCCTGTTATCTACACTTCCCTGATTTGCTTGAGGAACTATCATATGTCTATCAGTTCCTCTTGAATCTTGTCCCCGTGGTGTGCAACATTGTCAAAATCCTCGGATAGACAATCCTTGACCATTCAGGCTATCATTTCCCCATCATCGTCCGTGATCATATATTTGGGAGGTGTTCTTTGCACCTTCATCTTTTTGTGTGCTCCTCCTATCTATGTGGCTATCCTCTTATTCCCACCTGGTTCCTATGAGTTGGGATTTGGTGTGATCCCTTGCATTGCCTCATACTGTTTTTGTTGCACTTGAGCCAGTTGCATAGTGTTCTTTGTCCCCTTCTGGGTCCTTGTCTTGGCTGCCTCTTCATCTGTTTGATTTGTCTTTTTCTATCTCATCCTTCATTTCTTGGGCACTGGGACTTCTTGAGGCTGTGTTTCTCCCTGTGCTACCTCTTCTTCCATTTTCCTTTCCTTTCCGACAAGTCTTGGGTTAGGACTGGAATCTTCCATTCATCTTCCCAGTCTTTGATAACCATGTCGATGTCACCCTCTGTGATACAGTAGCACATTGTATCCATTTCTTATTGATTTCCTTCCGTGCCTGTATCCACATCATATGTCATGTGGCCTTGAAGTTGGAGATGTCCCGATATCGCGTGACAACCTCTGGTGTTATTCTCCACATGTTGTTTATGGCCTCCTGCAAATCACGTAGGTATCCTTCAAATATGGACTTGTCCATCCTTTTGTGCCTAGCATCTGACGTGGCTTTCAGAAATAAATATCTTTATCCCTGATTCAGTTTGTGTCTAGTATAGAAAGTTACATATCATGGTTCTCTCCATCCCATAAAGATTATTAACATGATTATCTAGGAATAGTGAAACTTTGTTCCTAGGTCATGTGCATCCTTGCAATCATCTAGGAACAAGTTCAAGATATAGGATGCCCAGCTCACTGTGGTGCCCTCAACACACTAAGATGCAACTGCGACAACCTCAGCCAGAACTCCCCCCCTGCGACATTTTCTCAATAGCTTACAAACTAAGATTTTTGCACCCATTTTTGTTGCGACATCATTGATCCTCTTGATAATGATTCCTTGTGTCCCCCTGTCGGTACCATACTTCTTCTTCATCTCTTTTGCTAGTTCCTTCCCTTTGGTTTTTTCATCCAAAAACTATGTGGGATCCATGCCATGGGATGGCAACCCTATTGTGTTTGCAATAATATCTACGTCTATCGAGATGATCTTGTACAACCATATGTCCCCGCCATGTGTGACTGCTAACAACTGTTTGATGCACCTGCTTGTGTACTGACCTCTGCCAAAATGTGGTAGATCCAACAAAATTAAAATTCATGTTTTCTCCAAACTTGTTTTCCATTGGAGTGGATGATCAATCGATTCCCCCATCGGATTTATGCTCACAGTCTCCAAGTACACTCTCTTTGCAAATTCCAGAAACTTGTATGTCTCTCACTAGCATATTTGGCCCATTTTGTGATGGTTGTTTCGACACTATTGCGACATTATGTCGTTGATATGGCGACGAATTTAGAGTCTCTGAAACATCAGTTTAGGTGACGTGGCATTTGCGACGAACTTGATCAAATGTCACATAAGCGATGATATAGGCAAACAATCTCAAACCAATTTTTTGTCTAAATTGTGACAACAACTTTTATAGTTAAGCCGACGCATCAATAGAATCCGTCATTGCATATTCGATGACAATTTTTTGTTGTTTATGTAGCTAAATCAACGCAACAATAGAAGTTGTCGTTTCATATTCAATGCCACTTTTCGTTGTTTATATAGATGAACCGTCACATCAATAGAAGATGGCATCGCTTATTTGACAACAACTTTTTGTTGTTTATGTAGCTAAACCGATGCATCAATAGAAGTTGTCGTTGCATATTCGACGCCACTTTTCGTTGTTTATATAGATGAACCGTCGCATCAATAGAAGATGTCGTCGCCTATTTGACAACAACTTTTTGTTGTTTATGTAGCTAAATCGATGCATCAATAGAAGTTTTTATCACATATTCGATGCCACTTTTCATTGTTTATATAGCTGAACCGTCACATCAATAGAAGATGTCATCGCCTATTCGACAACAACTTTTTTTTGTTTATGTATCTAAACCGACGCATCAATAGAAGTTGTCATCTCCTATTTGACGACAACTTTCTGTTGTTTATATAGAAAAACCATTGCATCAATAGAAATTGTCGTCACATATGCGACGACATCTTTTCAATGTTTATATAGCAAAACTGTCGCATCGATAAAAAAAATCGTCGGATATGCGATGACCAAAATTTATTTAGAAAAAAAATAAAAAATTATTTTGGGCATCAATTTTGATATTATTATTAATATTGATATTAATATTAAATCCCAAAGGGTATTGCACGAGCCCCATATTGATTTCACAAAGCCTTGGGACTTCTTTGATGGAGCTTATCAAGGCTCTCCAAAAATGTGTGGGGATGGAGTCATACTCTTTTTAGATCATTACCACTTCTTCTCCTTAAAATATGAAGCAGAACTAGGATCAAATAACATGGTTGAATTCTACACCCTCTAGATGTTGATGAAAGTGGCAATTGAAAAAAATATTAGGTGTTTGCAAGTTCTTGGAGATTTTAAGTTGTTGATGGATTGGGATAATGGAAAATTTAATATTACATATTTGGTCTTGGACCCAATCATGGCACTATGCTTGGAGAAAAAATCTATGTTCGAGGAGGCCTCATTTTTCCATATCTACATGGATTTTAATAAAAAATAGGATATGTTGTCAAAATAAGCCATCATGCTACAAGGCTCCTTGTGGGAATGTGAATACAAGGACAATGTTCTACTAGAAGCTACTCAATTGTCTATGTTTTGATGTTTGGTTGATAGGTCTTGGGGTAGATATAGAATTATGTTTTCTTGGAGGTTAAAGAAGATTCTAGTTATGTTAGGTTTTGTCTAGATTGATTTTGTATGGCTATGTACAAATCATATATGGATCTCTTTTGGAAGATGAAATGTATATGTCTAGGTTAGTATCAGGGAAGATGAACTGAGCCAAAAGGATAGCTTATGTGTATTTTTATTTTCTATTGAGATATCAAATACAATGAGTTTTTCCATATATCAAATACTGAGATATCAAATACTATGTATCACATCATTCTTCCATATATATTTGTGATAAAATGGCCCATTTTATAGTGGTGATCATACTGCCAAATAAATATAATGGTGTACCACACAATGCAATGGTACTCCTTGTGGATCTATGAATACATCACTACACTATTTCAGGGTTGCATGTAATCATTGACACTATTGTTTCCCAACATCTCATCCCTTTCTGGTTGAAAAC
>JASDQU010310277.1:39111-62509 GCA_032191745.1 Picea mariana
AAAGCACAAACAAAGTAATAGAAGCCATTCTCACAAAAACAGTGAAGGAAAGTAGAAAGGATTGGTCCTACAGGATCCTTAAACAACTATGGGCCTACAGAACTACCTGGAGAAATACTAGATGATTCTCTCCCTATGAATTAGTCTATGGAAAGAGTGTTGTCTTTCCTGTGGAATTTGAGATAATAACCTTAAGGACTGCTTTAGCCGTCAACCTTGATTTAACCAATGCACAGACAGCCAAGTTACAGTAGCTTAATGAATTGGAGGAGAAAAGATTAGATGTGATTCAGCAAACAACCATAATTCAACAGCAAAGATCAAAATGGCATGACAAAAATATCAAGAACAAGCAGTTCCAAAAAGGTAATTGGGCCCTACTGTATGATTCTCGGTTCAAAGAATTTCAAGGGAAACTGCGTACAAGATGGCTTGGACCTTATGAAGTAGGCACAGTTTTACCCAATGGAATAGTAAGGCTCCTCACAATCGATGACTCCAAAACCCCGTTACTTGTAAATGGTCATCGACTCCGTCTGTATCAGTGACCAATTTCTAAAGAAGATTTTAAGGCCACATGCATGGCAGACGCCCATTTCCTCTTTGTTGAGGGAGTTTCTACCCCTAATAGCAATTAATTCTTTTAAAGTTAATTTTCTTTAGTATTAGATTATATTAGATTTTATTTACTAATAATCCCTGTCAAGAAATACCATGCTTTAGTTGATTTTTGCAGATTCTCGATCGAAGCTCAGGCCACTAGGAAAGGACGATCCTACTTCAAAGAGATAAGCTTTCCCGATGTTGAAACACCATTGTTCAGCACTGTTGACTTTCTTCCGATGATGAAACACCACCGTTCAACACTCTTGACTTACCTCCGATGTTGAAACACCACCCTTCAGTACTTTTGACTTTTCTCTGTTGTCGAAACACCACTGTCAGCAATTCATTCCCTTTCCTTCATTACTGAAACACCACTACCACCAAACTCACACTTTTTCCCATCACGTTCGGCAACCTTTTTACCATTTTTTTCCCCATCTCCTCACCATCCTTCACCGACGAAACAACACTGTCCAGCAATTGTTTCGCCTTTTCTTTTCTGCTACTGAAACACCATTGTCAGCAACCCTTCATCATTTTTCCCGATGTTGAAACACCACTGTTCAACACTTTTGACTTTCTTCCGACAGTCCCCCATTTCCTCACCATCCTTCATCGATGAAACAACACCGTCCAACAATTGTTTCACCTTTTCTTTTATGTCGTTGAAACACCATTCTCAGCAACCCTTCATCATTTTTCCCGATGTTGAAACACCATTGTTCAACACTTTTGACTTTATTCCGATGCCGAAACACCACTGCTCAACACTTTTTTTTATTCTTCTTCCCACTCCCAAAACACTCCAGTCCCCCATTTCCTCACCATCCTTCATCGACGAAACAACATTGTCCAGCAATTGTTTCGCCTTTTCTTTTCTGTCGCTGAAACACCATTCTCAGCAACCCTTCATCTTTTTTCCCGATGCTGAAACACCACTATTCAGAACCTTCGACTTTCTTCTGATGCTGAAACACCACCGTTCATCACTTTTGACTCTCTTCCGATGCTGAAACACCATTGATCAACAGTTCTTCATCTACAACAATTGTTTTGTTCTTCTGTGTTGCTGAAACACCAGTCTTTCACCATCGTCTGTCAGCAAGCTTTTACGCCCTCAGATTATAGTTCGTCCTTCTAGTCAGCAAACCCTCGACACAATTAGATCAAAAGTCTCTGCCACGACAGGACTACCACAGACAGGAATGATATGTTGGTTGCAGAATGAATCAAACGGTAAGGCGAGGTATGTAAACTTTATGTAATTCAGTTAGGCTATAGTTCGTGAGAAAGATTCTAAGTCATTCTGACCATTCAAGTGCAATCATTACTACCCGCACTTGACGGGAGGGGAAGGACACATCAAATCCGTGATACCATCATTTCACATGATTTTACCGCCGCCATCCCTATTTCACCACCCTTTCGTGCATTTGACCACCATTCTTGCATAACATCACTTGGAAAACTCACTCTGCGCAGAAGCTGATACTCAAACTCTTGACGCTGTATCTTACCAAGCTGGTAGCCATGGGAGGATCTGTCATACGAAATGAGACCGCCACCATAGTGTTGTTAGAACACTATCCAACAGCGTATCAAATCTTCCAGCAGGCAGGATGGCTCAATTTCTTCCAGAGACTTCAGGGGTATAATGAACAACAGGTCCTGCAATTCGCCCAAAATCTTCAGGAGGACCATTCTGTCGTCGAAGGGATCCAAATATCAGTAATAGAAGAAGATATAGCATAGGTCTCAGGCCTCCCTATCAATGGCACTCGCATATTCAGCCGAAAACATATCATTGGGAATGTTCAGCAGAACTTCTTCCTGCCAGAAGAACGAATTGAATTGAAAGGCAGGGGTGTTCAACTCAGCTCATTGCCACCCCCATGGTCGGAAGTCGCAAGGTTCATCAAACATTACCTGACCTGCTAAGGCCGATATCAGGTAATTTATCAGCACGACTTTCTTCTGCTATCTCATTTAAGGCATAATAGACGGGTCAATATTCCTTATTATTTGTTGGGCTGTCTGAAAAATATGGCACACTATTGCAGAAAGGATAAAGATCCCACCCTTTCACTCACCCACCACCATCTTGTTCAATTTCTCATCCATAGGGGTTTTTCTCAACAAAACCTCCCACTAAATAACCCACCCATAAATCCCCAAGCAGCTGCTGAAATCCCTGAAAATTTCCAGGAGCAGCACCCGCAAAACCCCCCAGACTCCCCCGAAGTACCCAATATCCCACCCACAGAACCAACCAGTCCAATAAATTCCCCTACCATACCAAATCCACCGCATACCTTACCAGATTCATCCACTCCCGCCCTTCATATTCTTAGTGATGACTCTGAACCAGATAATTCCTCCTACCCCATCATTGAAGAAAGACCTTCATGAAAACGAAAACAAGCTCCCCTCTTTCCACCCTTCTTACGGAAAAAGTGAACAAGGGCCTCAACAAGGCCACCCTTTATGACCACTACCCTAGATCCCCCACCAATTCGACTGATACCCTGTACACCTCCGACCTCCCCAATCCCAGGATCTTTGCCTATTCCAACCACGGGCACTGAAACACAAGAACCAGACACCCAGGATACTGCAACATCATCTGTCTCACATAAAGTAGCTAAAACACAAGAACTAGCTACCCACTCAGTGGCTGAAACACAAGAACCATCCATAGATGAAACACAAGAAACAGCTACGGCTGAAACACAAGAACCAGTCGCTGACATTGAAATTGAGTTACAGGAACCAGATGCCTAGACATCATTTGTTTCAAATAAAGTAGCTGAAACACAAGAACCAGCCACTGATATTGAAATTGAATTACAGGAATCAGAGACCTCGAATGCTGCAACACTACCCTCCTCAAGCAAAGTAGCTGAAAAACCAGCTTCCCATTCAATGGATGAAACACAAGAACCAGCCACTGATACTGAAATTGATATACAGGAATTAGAGGTTCAGGGTGCTGCAACTTTACTTTTCCTACACCAAGAAGCTGAAACAAAAGGAGCAACTACCATTCCTGGAGCTCCTCCCCAAAAACCAGAAGAAACAATGGTATCTATCTTGCAGGAGAATGAGTTTCTAAAGTCAGAACTGGAATCATATAAGCAGGCACTAGCCAAGGCAAAGGAAGCATATGAAAAGGAACTAAATTTGTACACTTCAAGCCGTATAGAAACCTTGTCAGAACAAACTACAGAAAGCATGTGTAAAGAATATATGTGTTGTCAATGTGGAGATATTTACTATCAAGCAGGCTATAAGGTGATTCAAGTCCCAGTGCCAGGAGCAGCCCCTACTCCTTCACCTTTTGTAGCCAAGGATGAACCTGCTGCAACACAAGAACCAGCAGGCCCTACCAAGCTCAAGACTAAACCTGCTGCAACACAAGAACCAGCAGGCTCTCCCAAGCTCAAGACTGAACCTGCTGCAACACAAGAGCCAGCAGGCCCTCCCAAGATTAAGACCAAGCCCTGCATTGCAACAAAAGAAGCCCCTACCTTTGTCAACAAGGCTGTACAGACAGTGCCTATGGAGGAATTTACACCTCCCAACCAGATCAATCTCTCCACTTCTAGGGAACAATCTACTCAAACCTTACCTCATCCCACTACTTCCAACGTTGAAACACAGACTCAGCTCTGGGATGAATAGGTAGCAATACAAAAATGTAAGAAAGAGTATGCTGAAACATAGGCCAAAAACTTGCAAGTACACAGACAAATCTGGATAAATCATACTTACTCAAATTGGGAAGTATTAGAACAGACACGCCAGGAAGCTTGTGATCTTAAGAAGAAGAACAAAGAATTGAAAGGCAGATTGGTCCTGGTATTTGATTTGGTATAGAAGCTACTGGCCACAAGAAATCCATCTTGCAACTACTCCTTATTCCTTATGGAGAGACTCACATGGTTTCAGATCAAATCCATTATAGAAGGTAAACCCCATGGAGTACTACAACCAGCAGATTTTGTCAAAACTTTTGTAGCAGCCTCTACTAGGGATCAACACCTCCTCTGTGAGGCATACTTTCATAATGAGGCTATTCCTGAGAACAGACTACTAAACATCAATCCCCTTGTTGGGGACATCCAAATTCGAGCATTCACTTCCTTTCTCTATAATCAGATTTTGTGGCAAGATGACTTTTTGGCTGCTAAGAACAATAAAGATAATTGCATCCTCTGGATTAGACCAGAACCACAGAAGGCAGCCACCTTTAACACACAATATTATGAGTTCTTAAAACAACCAGGGGTGACTGAACATGTTCAGCAGCTACAATCAGAAGTGCTCCAGGATTGTCAGCACATCATCAGATCCATAGAGATTCCTGCCCTCCAGGCCAATAACCTGTTTTGGCAGCAATCCACGGAGAAGAGACAAGAGCACAATCCTTTTGTTCCTGTCAACCTAGAAGTAGCAATTTCCAGGATACCTGATTACATCCAGTGTGTTAGACATTGTGCTGAAAATTGGATAGGGTACCAGTTTTATTTTCCCATCCTATGGTTGCCAATAGAAAGGTATCAAGTTAGTTATAAGCTACCTAAGAAGGCAGAAACAATAGCATGGCAAAGATTACAGCAGGTCCAAGGGTTCAGAACACCAACAGATAGTACCTCCCACAGTTACTGCTTGAGTAACTTACATGCTCAGAGTCGATATCCAGACTCTGATTCAGACTGAGTTTCCTGAGGACACACAACACCTTGAGTTGGGGGGAATGTTAGGACCACACAATGTACCTTTTTGCCTATACTTTTTTCCATTATTATACTCTTGATCACCCATATTTAAACTCATACTATCACTTTATCTGATCATTCCAGAGGTATACAACGTCCCTTCTCATTACTATACGTTTAATCTATTTTGCATAATATTTTACATCACTCTCGTACTTAACCATTGATTAGAAATGTATAAGTGTCCAAATTGCAGATTAGCATTTGAAGCCTGATGCTGAAACACAGAGCTGTTACACAGTCCAAAGTCGCAGATGCTGAAACACAAAGATCAGATGCTGAAACACAGAGTTTTTACACAGTCCAAAGTCGCAGATGCTGAAACACAGAGCTCAAATGTTGAAACACAGAGCTGTTACACAGTCCAGAGTCACAGATGCTGAAACACAAAGCTGTCACACAGTCCAGAGCTATAGATGCTGAAACACGGAGGAAACCGCCAGGACCGACAACGCTGAAACATAGAGGAAACCGCCAGGACTAACGATGCTAAAACACAAGGAAGCCGTTACAGTCAGCGGTCAACAAGCACCAACCGTCGCTCCTACATAAGAATGATGACACAGTCAAGAGCACAATTCACATGGCTGAAACAGCCCGCGAATTGCGATGCTGAAACAACATCAGCAGCAATGAGAAGAAGCTGTTACTCTAGCCGTAACAAGAATATCTCATTCAAAACCTGTAATAGAATTCTGTTGCGGGAAGACTGAGACATCCTATTCTGGTTTAGAAAGTAAATCCAACTAAAGATAGGACTCAGATACACATTGTAATTTTTGATCAATTGTATCGAAGGGGTTCCCTCTTTAAATAAGAGGAAATCATCATTCAAAGGAGCCAAGTTTTATGTATTGAGAAAGCTTTAGAGAGAGGGACGTATTTCATTTTCTAGATTGTAATATGATATTTTGACAGATGAATAGAAAACTGTTTTGAGCATCCTTCTCTAGCTTTTTCATCTCAGGGGAATCTTGTGAGAAGGGAGGGCCCACCTTCTTCACAAGATTCACCCGTTAGTTTTAGAGTGTGTTAGTATAATCTATGTTTTTGCTTTGATTAACTTTTGTCTGCTGAAACACTACTTTTAATGAATTCTTCTTTGCTAAAACACTACTGAACTCTGTCTTGTTAAAGAACTTAGTTTATTTCCACGAAGTTTCTAATCCTTTTTAGCAACAATCTTGTGTGATGATTTTCTGAGTGTGTTAGCAGGAGATTGGGTTAAGGGTTCCTGCTCAGAAAGGAAGGAATCAGAAGACCTTGTTCTCTGTAGATTTCAATTACTTCTGCAAGTGTGTTAGCAGGATATTGGGTTAAGGGTTCCTGCTCAGAAAGGAAGGAATCAGAAGACCTTGTTCTCTGTAGATTTCAATTACTTCTGCAAGTGTGTTAGCAGGAGATTGGGTTAAGGGTTCCTGCTCAGAAAGGAAGGAATCATAAGACCTTGTTCTCTGTATATTTCAATTACTTCTGCAAGTGTGTTAGCAGGAGATTGGGTTAAGGGTTCCTGCTTAGAAAGGAAGGAATCAGAAGACCTTGTTCTCTATAGATTTCAATCATTTTCCACAAGTGTGCTAATCAAAAATAGGGCTTAAGGTTCCTTCTTAGAAAGGAAGGAATTAGATGGCTCTGTTCTCTACTAGATAGATTTAGCCTTTTCTGCATTACTATTTTCATGAAAGAGTGTTAGTCAAAATTAGGGTGTTGAAGTCTCTGCTTGAGAGTAAGGGTCTTGTTCTCTGGTTACAAAATAGTTGTTCTTTCCTGTTGCAATGTTATTTTAATGTAATCCAGGATTCTTTAGATTAATCTTTAAGATCTGCAATAGGTAAGTTTCTTTCCTGTAATTTAAGTCAGAACTTCAGTTCATTCAAGGCAAGTGTGATTAGTATAGTTTCCTTTACTACAAATCTGAGTTGCTTTTGGAATTGAGCATATATAGTGCGTGGTTATCATTGAAATAAATAGACTTCCCTGGGTTGAAAATTTATGTATCACTTGATTGTTTGAATTAATTAAGCAATTATAGTAACCAACAATGACTTAACTGTATATTCAAAAAATCGATCAGATCATTTTAGTCATGTTAGAAAGGTTCTCATGCGATGCAGGAAATTTAGCATTTCTTTAAATCCTTTTAAGTCTATCTTCGACGTTACCAAGGGAAAAATCCCTGGGCACATTGTCTCTGATTCAGGAATAAGCATAGATCCCGAAAGAATTGTTTCTATCCTAAATCTTCATGCTCCTACTTTCAAAAAGGAGGTTCAAGCCTTTATGGGAATTATCAACTTCGTCCATAGGTTTGTTCCTGATTTTGTTGTAATGGTCAAACCAATTCAAAATCTTCTTAAGAAAGATCGCTCATTTTCTTGGACTAATGTTATCAAAAATTCTTTCGTAAGGATTAAGAAGGAAATCAATTTCGCACCGGTTTTGGCGAAGCCGAATTTTGAGAAAGAATTTATTATATATACTAATGCTACGGAGGAAGCAGTCTCTGCTATCCTCATACAATGTGATGACCAAGCTAACACAAAAATAGTAGCTTAAATGAGTCAAATCTTGTCGGATGATGAATTCAGATATTCTTATATTGAAAAACATGCTTTCTCTCTTGTTAGATCTATTGAGAAATTTCGCCACTTTATCTTAGGTAAGCACACACTGGTAAAATTCCCTTTACCTACTGTCAAGTTTTTTCTCTCATAGACTTATCTTTCAAGGAAGCTTGCACATTGGATTACCAATATCCAGGAGCATGATTTAACCATAGTGACTTCTAAAACCATTAAGGGATGTGACTTATTCCTTCACTTGGCTCAATATGTTGAAGCAAGTGAAGAAATTGATGAACAAGATAATCCTATGTTAGCATTGTTTTACATTGACAGTCAAATCCTTCCTGTAGTTGAACATCCTTGGTACAAAGATCTGGTATATTACTTGCAAAATTAGAGATGTCCAGATAACTTAGATACTCATCAAAGGAGAAGACTTCGTCTTGAATCTTCCAGATATGTCATTTTAGGAGACTTCTTGTTTAGGAGATCTGTCGATGGTATATTACTTCGGTGTTTGAATAATGAGGAAGCACGAAAAATGTTACAAGAGACCCATGCATCTTCAAATTTTTCCATTCATGTGGGTGGCCACTTTTCTACTAAGACTATTGCTTTTAAGATTATGAGGAAAGGGTACTATTGGCCTTCAATTTATTGTGATTCTTATAATTTTTCAAGACCTTGTAACAAGTGCCAGAAGTTCGCTGGGAAGAACGTCTTTTTTCCATGGCTTTACAACCTATCCTCCCTAAATTTCCTTTTTCAAAATGGGGTCTGGACTTTATCGGTCCTATTAATCCTCCATCCTTAGCAGGGAAAGTTTTCATCTTGACAGCCACAAATTATTTTACAAAATGGCCTGAGGTTGTCCCACTTAAGCATTCGCAAGATGAGAAGGTGATTTTTTTCCTTAAGACTAATATTTTCTCCAGATTTGGCCTTCCTTTGGAAATTATTACAGACAATGGTCTCGCTTTTATTTCTGCTAAGCTGAATCAGTTTCTAGCTAAACTGGGAGTTAAACATTTTACCTCATCATATTATTATCCTCAAGGAAATGGGAAAGTTGAGTCTACTAACAAAAATATGGTTAGAATTATCAAGAGGCTCATTGAAGATAAGACTCTTCAATGGCACACTCTTCTCACTTACGCCCTTTGGAAAGATCGCACTACCACTAAGGTAAGCAGTGGTTGCACTCCCTTCCATCTTGTTTATGGTCAAGAAGCCATTATTCCTACCGAGATGGAACTTTCGTCTCTAAGGTTGATGCTACAGGTTGAAGAATTAAATTCTTCCAATATCCCTCAAAGGATAAATGCACTCTTGGATTTAGAGGAACAACTGACATTTGCCTTGGATAACATAAAGAGAAGACACCAAACTGTTAAAAGATATTTCAATAAAAGTGCAAAAGCTATCAAATTGAAGGTTAATGAGAAAGTCTTGTTGTGGGATTTAGCTCATTCTAATAGAGGAAGGCATTCAAAGTTCCAAAAGTTATGGTTGGGTCCTTTTAAAATCACTTTTTTCCTCGGCGCAAACTCCTATATTCTAAAGGACTTGGAAGAGCGATTGTTTTCCTATAGCACCAATAGTTCCCACTTAAAACATTATGTGGAACTAACTTGAAAATTTAAATGTTGTATGGGATTACTCTTGTACTATAGTTTTTTTTATTACTTTGATTTTACTTTGCTATTATTTTTTGTTGTTGTTTCATTTATGTTGGTTTACTTCTTTTATTGACTTCTTTTCTTGTCAGAAATAAAATTTTGGATCAATTTTTCTAGAGCAATGTTATTCTGCAAGTATTGTTAATCAATAACAATCAGGTTACACAACTGTCATGATGTCCCCCCTTGAAGACATCACTGGAATTGTTATCTTCTTTAGTATTGTTGTTAGATAAGATGTTGGGTTTTTGTCCCTAATTTTTCTTCCCTTTTCTTCCCTCTGCTCCGAGATTCAAAAGAGCACACCAGAAAATTTTTCTCCTTGAAGCCAAGAATGCTTTCACTATGATTAATTGAATTATTATGCATACAAGGATAATCCCCCTCATACGTAACACTTTCCATGAGTCATTCCCAAAATCCCAAATCATTTTTCCCTTAAACTGCTCACTCCCCCCTGTTGCATAATCATTTGGATGTCTATTTCCTTGATCTAATGTTCACCTGGTCTACAAAACCAAAAATCTTAGTTCTTAATCTGTTGGAAACAAATTTCCATGTGGAGTCGTCAATTTTTTTACGCTTAAAATTGCAACGATTAATATTTCTCATAAATGATTGCCAAACTCTATTATTTATTTATAATAATAATAATAAACTAGTAGGTGGGACCCCCTTGTAGACTAGTGGTGCTATGATGGATATGTTGCACTCATATCTTGTTTCTATTATAATGTTAATAACACAATTTTCCACAGTTTATGATTCAAGTCATGGTTTCAATCGTTATGGTGACATAAGACAGTTGGTTGATTATGGTATGGCTAGATGGTTTTGATGGTCACTCACAAATTATGGTTGTACTATGGATAAAAGGATTATTTTTACAGGTTCTGTGTTTATGCATTAAACATTGATTGATTATTTTACATAAGATTTTATACAAAATGATGATATGGGAGCTCAAACAAAAGAAAAAAAAAGACTATGTACAAGCCTTAAGGTTACATGTAATAGTGACAAAATAATGGTGTATAGACCTTGTTGGTAGACTTATGCGCTTTGATTAAAGGTTATGTATGAGGCATATGTGATAACGTTATAGAATATGGTTGTTGTTAAAATATTTTGACATGACTTAGGGTGGCGCACTATGTAATGGATATAGCAATGGGATATTGTTTGATTTAATGGTTAATGTTATGGTGGATTAGCTAGCTTGTACATTGAATTGAATGAGGTTGGGGAAGGAAGAAATGTGCATTTATTGCACGTCACTCAAACAACCGTCGAGCCCGTCACCCTAGCCATACTTGCATTTGTGTTTTTGGCTCTGGTGGTTGTTGATGCTCTGCGATTTTTGGTTGTGAAAGAAAAATACAGTCCAACTCTCTCCCTCAAGCAAGAATTTCTAGGTATGGTTCCTTTATTTTCCATACATGATGGTTCCTCTGCATTATGAATCGATTTTGGCTCAAAATTGCTTGACGTCTGTGTTTTTCTTAAGTTTTTTGACTATGTATCAATGTTGTGCTTATGGTTTATTCTGTGAATACTCTAGACTGTTGGTGTTTTAAAGAAAATGAATGGATATTCTTGTTGTGTGTAGCCTGTGCATTTGTTATTGGTTAAAACCATGTTCGGTTAGCATGTGGTTTTTGGTCTATTTCTCTATGGAAAATTATGATTATGGTTTATCAAGCTCTGAGTTTTGGTGCATGGGTTTTACAACCATTCTTGGTGTTAAGTTTTGTCACTCATTTTCGTCTCGATGGTTGATATGTTTCGTTCCTCTGGGTTGCAATGCAAGTTGTTAAGAGTTGGACTGTTCTTGCCATGTTTTAGCCGAGCCCTGAGCTATCATTTGTCATGGAATTGCCTTCATTATCACTGTTGTTGGAAAATATTGTACAATCGAGTTTTAGCATTACCTAGAATTTTAAATGAAAGATTGTATATGTTTAGTTTACCACGAGTTGTGCTTGGGCATTCCCCTCATAGTGTTTTTAAGAATTCGCTTCCTCTCATCTCCATTGGATGTGGATGACTGTTATGTTTTGGTAACCCTCACTGTCAATATTTTTGGTTAAATTTTATGTGTATGTGGTGATTTTAAAAGGTCACGAGTTGTCTGTGTCTTCGAAGACTATCTCTTGATTCAACCATCTGTTGTTACTTCTCTGTGATAAAAAAAAATTAAACGAAACAAGTTATATGTATCCCTGAGGAATTTTTCATTTGGTCGATCTATTTGTTCTTGCTTCCATTTGTTGTGTTAAACCCTAAACACAATATTGGTCTCGTCAAAGTTAAAAGAGACACCTGTGCATGCTTGGTTTATTGAGCATGACTTGGTTCTGTTTCTCCTCGGGCACTATTTGGCTCTATCTCTTGTTGGTCATTTCTTTTAAAAGAAGTTTGTCAATGTTTAATTTAGGAGAATATCAGGCTCAAAAGTTGCATGTTATTGGTTGAATGTTATTTCGAATAAGGACTTATGTTGATAAACGCTTGCGTGTGATTGAATCGGGGCCCCATTATGAGTTTTAATGCCAGTGGATTGTGTCAAACAGTGTTGGAAAGTCAATAGATGGTGGTTAATATTGGGCCTATTCTTATTTGAATTTAAGGAAAAAATATTGGATGTGGATGGTTGGAATCACTATGCATATTTCTATTTGGTTTTAAAAGGAAAAAGGGTTTAGCATTGGAATATGAAAGATTGTGGCTCGAAGGGTTACACTGTTATTATAAAAATGGCAATGATGTTATTATGACTATTGTATAAGTGTTATGGATGCAAAGGCTGCTATGATGGACTATTCTGGGTATATGAATTGTATTGTTTGAAGTCAACAAGCATTCTGTAAAGAAGTTAAATGGTTTTGGTTTTAAAGTAATGCTTATTAGATTATGAGGTCTAAACAGAGTTATGGTTGGTGTTTGATTTAATTTATTTTTATGAACAATATACATATTTTATTCCCTCTCATACTATCACATTTTCGCTCATTATACCCCCTCATAATCCCAATTTCATTTTTACACACCTTGTTCTATAAAATAAATTAAAAACTCTGTATAACAGTGACAAAAGATATGACACAAAAATAGGTGGAAATTGATATTTTTGGTATTGATTGCACAGTTAAATTATTTAATGAATTGTTGAGCAATACTCGTGTATTTGTCCCCTGTCATGATACCACCTTTTTTCTCATTACAATCCTTCCAGATGTCCCATGAACCCTATCCACCCCCTTCTCACTTGGAAATTATCAAATATTTTATTATGGATTGATTTGCAAGGGTCTCGTGTCAATTTCTGAGCTAAACTTTGTTTCTTGTGAGAAGAATGTCATGTATGGTCTCTTAAGGGCTAGTTACTAATGAATTGTTGCATATAGGATGATTTTCTTCAGCAGGGGAAGTCATGGAAAAAATAATAGAGGAAGAGGTAACTGGAACAGAGGGCCTAGAAGCCCTAGATTCCCTATTCATTTTGATGTTGACCCCCAAGAGTTGAAAAAACTATTTCAAGTTGGGTTCTTCAATTATATTAGGAAAGGAATAGTACATCCTAGACCAGAGAGACCTCCCTTCGAACCTCAAAACATCCATGGTATTCATGTGCCTCCTCATGTGTCCTTGCAACCAGAAGTCCCTGCGAATGATGGATGTCAAGAGATTGTCAATCCAACAGTCTCTCACCATCGTGGTTGGCCCAACTTGTCATTACCTCCTCCCCCACCTTTAAATCCTAATGTTCAAATTGCCCCTTTGCATTCACATGTTCAATCCTCTCACACTAGCAAAAGGCCTAAAATTGATGTCCCCCATGTGCAAAATAAAGGTAAAGTTGTTGCCTCCCCTTCCTCTCCTTCAAAGGACTCTTCATAATCATTGCCCTCCTGTATGCATCTGAAGGACGAGTGTTCCCATGTTATTAGTGAGATAAAGCCTCAAGGTTTGAATCAACCAAAGGCTACTTCCGAGAAGTCCAAAGGGGACAATAGTGATAGAAGAAAGATTTCCTCTCAAAGTGGCAAGTATTGATTTTAATTTGTATTTATGATTGAGTTGTTGAAGACAATGGTTTGCGGAAAGTTTTGGACATCAAGCTATTTTTTGGATAATGTGGTTATTTACATGTTTTTGGATATGATTTGAATTATTTATGATATTTAATATTCATATTTTGGAAGTATTTATGGGAGCTACAATGTGGCATGTGTTTAAATGATTATCTAATTGTGTTTATTTTTTAAAAGAATAAAAGAAGGGAGTCACAAGGGATCCCACCTACTTAGTTATTATTAAATAAAGACCCTTAATTATTATTATTATTATTTCTCCTAAACTAAAATTAGCTAATTTCAACTAACTTAACTAAAGAAAGTAGTTGAACTACTTCAACTTATTTGGAATGCATAAAATCCAAATGTGAAGGAAGAACAAGGGAGAATAGAAGGAGAAAGAAAGACTAAGGTTTTCTCTTTTGTTTACATGAGATAGTACAATTTTCATTCATTCTTGAGTTATTCAAAGCCTAATTCTCTTTTTTATAGCATGGTCCTATTGTAGACAACAAGGTTCGAAGATGAACCATATCATTCAAATGCATGTTTTAGAGGTGTTGATCTATCTTTGATAATCTGTGTATATTTGTCTCTTTATGAATTAAATTTCATAACTGATAAAGGATATTGTGCAGAGTCAAATTGGCAGCAGTCTGTGGCAAGTTGATCCAAATTATAAAGATCAGTTTTTACTACTTGTCATAGTCCTTTTGTATGGTTTTCATCAGAGATCTCTAAATTAGACTTTGGTCCATGCCCTCATAGGGGTTTTGTAAAGAGAAAAACACTTTTGATTTCTTGGAATGAAATAAATAAGATTGTTATTCTGTCTCATTTGTGTGTATTTATGACTTGGTCACTTTTTCTTTTCAATCTCCATATTTACTTTCTATAATGTGCATTTTTTTTGAACTAAAAATAAAATTTTAGTTTATTTTTGCAACATTATTTTCATTAATAAATCGGCCTAAGCCTTGGTAATTAATACTTGTGGATTGGGAAATTGTTTATGAGGCTATAAAGCACAGGGTGATATTCCCGACTATCTTGTCCTATTCAGACAAGATTCGAAAATGATTGAATAAGATAATTCATATATTTTCCTCAACACTCTTCTGATTTGGAATAGATGAGTATATCATCTAAGAACACAATCACAAACTTATCCAGGTACTCCCTGAACACTCCAATCATCAAACACATAAAAATTGTTGGGTAATTTGATAGTCCAAATGGCACTACCGTGAATTAATGATACCCATATCTTGTTCTGAATGTGGTCTTGTTGATGTCTTCTTCCCTTATCCTTACTTGATGATAGCATGATCTCAAGTAAATCTTTGAAAATATTCTTCCACCTTTCAGTTGATCAAACAAATCTTGGGTAAAGGATACTTATTCTTTATGGTAACCTTATTAAGTTTCCTGAAAGAAATACACAGTCTTAAGGTTCCATCCTTCTTCTTCACAAACAAAATCGGGGCTCCCCAAGGTGACACACTTGAGCGTATATACCCCTTTTTTAACAACTCTTCAAGTTGCATCTGCAAATCCTTCAATTCTAGTGTACCCATTATGTATGGTGTCTTAGACATTGGGGTAGCTCCTGGCACCAAATCGATAGAAAAATCATTGTCTCTCTTTGGTGGAAATCCTAGGATTTCCATAAAAACATCTTCAAAATCCCTCAAGACCGAATGATCTTCAATGCTTGTCACTTTATATTTGGTTGTCTCCTCCATATGGGCTGCAAACACCTAGCATCTCTTCCTGAAGCTCTTCTTCAACTGCATAGTTGAAATCTCTCTAACAACTACAACTCTTGGAATGTCTTGAACCTTGTCTTGTTTCCCTTCATCATTGAGACATATGATTTTCTTGTTGTAACAGTCTAGGACAACATGATTATTTTCCAACCAATCCATGCCAATTAGACAGTCATATGAACCCAATGGTATTATGTTTACATATACCTTCATGTTGAGTCCATTCATGTATATTTGACAATCTTTAACCAACTCATTGATCTTTCTCTTAACCCATGTGGCTAACTGAATTAACCAAGATTTATTATTCTTACTTCTTTGCAAGTGAAATATTTCAACAATGTTAGCATTTATGTAACTACGGCTAGCTATGAAATTAATTAAAATTTTATGGGTTGGTTATCAATCTTACCTTCCAATTCGATCATGGGGGATTGATATTCTACCTGCTTGTTGTCCAAGACTGCATAAATCCTTGGAATAATTCCTCCCATGTATCCCATTGTTTCAACCTCATAAATGTTGTGGACGGTCCTCATTATTTCTCCTTTATGAGGGAATTCCTTAGATAAGTGATTCCCCCCACATCCCCAACATTGAACAGGTTGTTGCCTTGGACTTTTCCCAAATGAATATGCATTATTTTGATCATTTTGGGCTACTTGGCCTTGTTGACTTGCTTGGGAGTTATTTCTAAAAAGGGTGGCTTAAAACCTTTCTGCCTTTGATCTTTTTTTCTATTTCATCTTGTCATTCCAAGTATTTTGGAACACTGGCCTTCCTTTTCTTTTGTCATAAAGGTGCCTTGCTCTCTTTATGGGTTCCTCCAGGGTCTTGGTGTTGTCATATTGAATCTTATCACTATAGAAGGAGGGTTACCCACTTAGAAACCTTTGGATTTTAACCTTCTCATCCTTGATGAAGCTAACATACTTCAACAATTCAAAGAACCACTTCTCATATTCCTCCATTGTCATGGTTCCCAACTCGAGTTCAAAGAACTCTTACATCTTTCTCTCATAGTAATGCTTGGACAACTATTTCTCTTGGAAATATCCTTTGAATTTCCTCCATGAGATTCTCACCACTTTGTAATGTACCCAGTCACCAAATTTGGGTCACGTCACACAAAAAATTTCTCTTTATCAACTCTGATACCACTTTGTAATGTACCCAGCCACTGAAGTTGGGTCATGTCACGCAAAAAAATTATCTTTATCAACTCTGATACCATTTTAGTAATGTACCTAGCCTCCAGATTGGAAACAATACATGTGGAATACACATAATAGGAAACTTCTTCTAATTAAATCCATTATTTTGTTGTTATGTGTTTTCCCATAGCCTACAACTACAATTTATAACATATTTATATATGGTAACAACCATAAAATTTATGCATCTTAAGCATGCTAATAATCAACATAAGATGCAACTAAATCGTTCATTACAACAGCATATAAGTCATTCTCATTCACATAGAGTTCATGCACAACAATAACACATGTAAACAACTCAGTACAATATAAAACACTTATCTTAAACAAGAATCATGCAACCAGTTGCTTGGGACAGATGTTCCACCCAACCATAGACTGATTGGTCCAAATCTCAACAACCAATCACCCTCGAGCCAAGGCTAGCAATCCACAAAAGAGATTAGTCTCTTCCTCTTGACATGCCCAACCCAAGGAGTACATCATTCATTTATCAATGATAACCCAAGGGATGTACCATCCATTTATCAGGGATAACCTAAGGGATGTATCATCTGTTTATCAAGGATAACCCAAGGGATGTACCATTTGTTTATCAGGGTTAATCCAATGGATGTACCATTCATTTATCAAGGATAACCCAAGGAATGTTCCATTTGTTTATTAAGGTCTCTCTAGCATGGGTAGATAGGAATCTCTCAGCTGGGAACTCAAGGTAAACTGCCGCTAGGAAAACTATGAGGAAACCAACAAAAACACTTGTTGTTTCAGTGTAACCCATGCAAGAGTTCACTCCTTCATCCTGACAACCGGGATCTTCAGTTATCCAGCTCTAATTCGCTCCAATTACGCTCTAGACTTTTCCCTCCTATGGCCACACCTGCTCCAAAATCTCTTTCCATGCCCAAACTTGACTAACTTCCCAAAGTGCTTAAATTGTTGTTACTTATCCCTCAACCCATAAGAAATTCCTCTCTTTTACTTTCCTTTATTGACTCACACTCTTCCCTGAGTTGGTTATACTCAACCCACATGTTCCCAATAACTTAGGGATGTGACCACTCACACCCACCCTTTTACATGTATTAAATGATTAGCTTTGTAAACACCCAATCAGAAATATGTGACCACTTGCACCCACTTTCTTACATGTATTCAATGACTGGCTTTGGGAACACTCAATCAGACATCAGGAGGTTCATATACAACAACATATTTAGGAAAATGGTTTAAATCCATGAACATGGGCAATTCCCCCCTTGGAGCCCTCTTGGTCATTATCCTAGACACTCCCCTCTCTCATGGATTAATCCAACCCCCATCTCTTATCCATGTCCCCTTAGTAGCTGGCATGATATTTTATTATTAAAACATCGAAATACAATTTGCATATTACATCGCTTGGTCGTAGCCACATATTATATCTACATAACCATTAATCAAACTGGGGATTATAATGGGGATGTTACAAGTGAAGTTACCTCAATCTTGGAAACACCAGTGTTACTTCTTGGATCAAATGATTTCTTAAAAACATCTCCCCTCCTTTATGTTTCTTCAGAAATGCATCAGTCTCTTCATTTTTTAATCGCAAGGTAGGTGTAGGGAGTCGTAGCATTATGGAGAAAGTTGAAGGAGCTGGAGAATTGGGTTGATGTCCTTGCAATTGAATAATTATTTTGTTAGAGTTGAACTTATATGTGCACCATTGAACAATTTATTTGAAGTCTGTTACTTCTGGAACGCAATCTGCTAATGTTATTCTTGAGGTTCAAATTAAGTTCATTTTCTTCTCGGCTGGAGAAAGCATCTTGTAGTAATTGTATACTCTGGACCACTGAAACTCTTGATCCTCATGCCCAAGTGTAATTAGTGTATCTCTGCAATACAAATATGTTTTATTAATTGAAATTACTTTTATGTTTTTGGCTTTGACAATAGGTGGCGCTACTGCCTATATTTACAACTTGGAATATTTTTTTTTAACTTAATTTCACCACATATTGTTCTGATAGTTCAATAAATCACAAATATTGTTTTTAATATTGTCGACTTACATGAGATTTGAATTTATTGCAAGATTTAACGAATTTTTCATGAATTTAATAACGACATTATGCTTACACAAGTGGTTGTTGATGTGGCGGGGACAATAAATGTGATGGGAAGTGATGATGTGATGTCGTGGCGGATGAAAATTGTTAAGTATGAGAGTGTAAAATGAGGAATGTAAAGTGAAAATTTTATAAAGTGGATCTATAGACCTGTGTACACGGATATGAGGAAGGGTAAGGAGGTCTGCACTGAAATGAGAAATATGGTTAAGTACTGGAAAAATGTGTTTTGTGGATCGAATAAGTAAAATGTGTGTTTTGGTTAATATGGGACTTCAGGCGTGCAGACCTGTGGACTTAGAGACTAGAAGAAGTTTATCATATGGTAAGCTTCCGCCCATCCTCTTTTTATGAAAATTGACTAAGTGTTGAAAATGTGAAAAATGTACAATTTGAGAAACAAAAAAAAAGTAAGAAGTGCATTTTGAGGAAAGTGGGATTGTAGACTTTGGACCTGTGGACCTGGAGACTCGAGAAAAAGTTGATGAATGGTGTATGGGTCCGCATCGGCATTTCAATAAAATGACTAAGTATGAAAAAGGTGAAAAGTGAACTGTGGGGGACACAAAAGTAAGAGGTGCAAAATGTAGAATGAGAGACTTTGGACCTACGGACCTATAGACATGTGTATCCAAGAATTTTCTACCCCCTCTTTGCATTACTTGAAAATTGGCTAAGTGTTGGAAATATTTTGATAAAATACAAAAATGAAATAAAGGAAAAGAAACAAAAGAAAAGACAAAGAACAATCCTATGGGTGGTTAAATCAAAACACCAATTTGATCAAGAATGTGAATCAAGAGGTCTCCACGTTTTCAAAGAACGTATAATAGCTGCAAGATCTAAGTCATGGGTGACATAACATTGCTCATTCTCATTTAATTTCTTGACTCATAGTTGATTACATGTCCCTCTTGCATGAGAACTCGATCGAGCCCTTCTTGGAAATCATTTTTACAGACCAAGAAATCTTTGTCAAGATCTGCAATATTCAACCCAGGGGAAGTAGTCAAGAGATACTTCAACCACTGAAAGTTGGTCTCACATTATGTTGACCATACAAATTTTACCCCTTTCCTTTGTAATGAAGTGATTGGATGATTGATTTTTGAAAATCCTTGGAAAAACCTTCAGTAATATCCATCCAATCCCATAAATGATCTTACCTCTGATACATTTCTAGGGATTGGCCAATCCATGATTGCCTTGATATTTTATGGGTCTATCACCACTCCATATTCTAAGATTACATGACCCAAATATTGGATCTACCTCTAGAATAAATCACACTTGTTGTATTTAGCATACAGTTGGTGCTCCCTCAGCACATGTAGCACCAATATGAGATGTTCCTCATGCTCTTCCTTGGTCTTGGAATAAATTAGAATGTCATCAATAGAACTATGACAAACTTGTCCAAACACTTGCTAAGAATGTTTTTTATTAAACACATAAACATGGTGGGTGCTTCGGTAAGCCCGAAGGGCACCACCATGAACTCATAGTATCCATATCTTGTTCTGAAATAATTTTTATGGATATCTTCATCCTTAATTATGACTTGATGATATCCAGACCTCAATTCTATCTTACAAAATATTGTGTCTCCTCTCGATTGATCAAAAAGATCATCAATTCTGGGCAATGAGTACGTGTTCTTAATGGTCATTATATTCAATTTTCTATTATCAATGCATATTCAGAGGGTACCATATTTATTTTTAACAAATAATGTTTGTGCTCCCCATAAGGACACACTAGTCCTGATGTACCCCTTGTCCAACATCTCTTTTAATTGTATTTTTGGTTCCATCAACTCAGGTGTTCTCATCCTATAAGTAACCTTAGAAGTAGTCACTAATACTGGTACAAGCTCTATGGAAAAATCAATATCTCTTTTTGGGGGTAGTCCTGGTACCTCCTCCAAAATCACATCCTCAAACTCACCTAACACTAGATAAATATCGTTTTTCAAGTTGTTATTTGTGGTTGAATATAGCACTCATATAGAATATAAAGGGAATCCCTTTCTACTATATTTATTAAGTTGTAAGGATGATATTTGTCTCACCGATATGGGTTTCTGAATACCCTACAATACTCTATGGGTTCCTTCACCATCTTCATATTTTGGAGTTTTCTTAAAACGGTCCAATTTCACCATATGGGATTCTAACCAATCCATTCCAATTAGCACATCATATGACCCCAAGGGTAGAATATTCAAGGCCAATTTTTTATGTAATCCATTCATTTCAAATGGACAGGCTGCAACGTCTTCAATCACCTTTCTCTTGGTTCCTATGGCTAGTTGGACAAACCATGACTTTGCATGCACCTTTTTATGTAAGTCACGTGCCTAAACAATTCGTGGTGCAATATAACTTAAGTTAAAACCAAGGTCAATTAAAATTTAAATAGGTACTTTGGAAAGTATACCTTCCAGCTCCACCACTAAAGCTTGGTGGTTTTCTTGTCGATTTTCAACAACATAAATTTGTGGTACATTCCTAGCTACATCATTAACAGTGGTAGCTTCCTGAACATTATAAATTATTCTATGATCATTCTGCATGTGAAGGCAATCCCTCAACAAATTTTCTTCTCCACAACTCCAACACTTTAATTGTCCTTTCTTATGTTCTTCTATTTTCTCCTTTGTGGGTTTTGCAAGCTTATTTCCACTTTGAGATGGATAGTTATATTGGTGCACACTTCTAGTGGGGTAACTAGATTGAGTTCTCTTTCTCTGATTTTTGAGTCAAGAGGATCTAAATACCTTCTTCTTAAACTCATTATTATCCTTTCTCTTCCAATACTTATGAGTCTCCTTCCTATGATTTATATGTTCATAACAATACTTGGATTTCCGAATGGTGTCATCAAGGGTCTTGGGCTCATCAAACTCAATCTGATCATGAAAATATTGTTGTAATCCATTTATAAAGCATTGTATCCTAACTTTCTAATCCTTGATGTAAGGGACATAACTCAACAGTTCCAATAATATCCTTACATATTTATCCATGGTAAGTTTCCCCAACTTATGACCATGCAATTCCTTAACCTTTCTAAAGAATCTCTCAGATTGTTTCCAAGTCATTTTATTCTTACTGATATTATTTACCTTCTTGAGGTATTCCCACCAAATGGAAGCCCCTCCAACCAAATCAAAGGTGGTCACTTTTTCTTTCACATTTCCAGAGTAATTGTGTACTCGAAAACACTTTTTCATTCCTAGCAGCCATACCTCCGCTTCTTTATACTTATCAATTTCTCCATCAAAATAGGGTGTTTTTTCCTTTTTGAATTCCTCTGCTAAGGAATATCTGGAATATTTCTTCTTATTCTTCTTATGGACACTTGAACTAGTCTCATTACTAGGGAATTCTTCAGAGGTAGTGATTTTCTTACTAGAGGACTATGTTGAAGAGTCTCAACTTGATGTGTATTTCTTAGCACTCATGTGCCTTTTCCTGGAATAAATTTTCCCAACATTACTATGTGTTGGTCCATGCCTTTGAATCTCTAATGGGCTTAGTTGTTTCTTATATTTTATTCCTACAATGATAGCAGCTAGACCCTATTGCAAGTGCTTTTGTATCTCCGACATACTTTGTAGCATTACTACATTTAACTATGTTTGCTTCTCCTGGGCTCTAATAAGATTCTCATTATCTACTTTGTATCTTTGAAGTTTATCCCTTAATATTCTTATATTTTCCACTAAGTCTGGAGTGGTTTCTCTAGTTCTCTTATCATCGGATTCCTCATCCCTGAAATGTGAGGTCTCTTACATGTTGAAATATAACAATTTGTCGTTGTTTTCTTTTCTTCTATGAGTCTTCTAAGTGTTGAAATAGTAAGCTACCATTAGACAATCACAATTGAAAATTACATACCATTTTCTTGGCCTCATCAAGGCTTCAATCATCCTAAGAAATCCCAAAATTAGGAATATGTTCCTACTACCAGTTACACTCAGAAATTGATGTTAGTACAAATCATCATAAATAATTGTTAAATAAGGAAAAAGACATAAATTTTATATTAAACATGATATTATACAATTGTATGAGAATTGGAGTGAATGTGTGACTTTTCAATTACATTAAATTTCAACAGACTCATCTTGGATTCAATGATTAAATCCTTGTGGAAAGTTTGAAGCCCATTAAGGCCTGGTGTTTGAAATCTACTTTGATACCACTCTGTAACACACCCGACCCCCTGACCCTTCCTTAGGCTAGTGGGATGTCTAAATTTACTCTTAAAAACCCAAACTCCTTTCTCATATCTTAACTCATAGTTGGAATATTCTTCTCAAGAGATTTCCAATCATTGTAACCACACTAAAAAATGAGATATGGTTAGAAATTTACGGCTCCCTAAAGAAATATAGGACTTTCATTTATGATGACATCACCTCGACCATGTGGAATCCACGTGTACCTAATGTGATCCCCACAGACATAGCTCATTGGGCCTCCAAAACTGTGAGACTCTCAAAACATTCCCACCAGGAAATATGTCCACCCGCACAAGATCTTTCTGCAAGGAACCTCCCACGCAAGCCTATCAGGTTTGCATAGTCC
>JASDQU010310277.1:67004-91710 GCA_032191745.1 Picea mariana
TGGGGCTTCTAGATGACATATGAGGGTCTTCCAAGTTCGTAAGGCCATAACTCTCAAACCGTGAGGAGTTATGTGACGTTCCACATACCACCAGAAATGGAATGACATGTACTATCCATATAGAATATTATTACCTAAAAATGTATCAAACCTAATACCGTTATCCATCAAAAAAACTTGGGTCCATTACCCAAACCTGGGTTCTCCAACTTCTCATGGCCATAACTCTCTAACCGTGAAGAGTTATGTGACGTTCCACATACCAATGGAAATGGAATGACAAGAGCTATCCATATAGAATAGTTTCACTAAAAAATTCACTGGATTTCATGTCATTATTCCACAAATAATCATGGGTTCTCTAACCATACTTCTAGGATAACTCAATCCGCAAAGCGTCTTCCAGTGAGGGCTTTCACCATAAGGGGACCACTTTGGAGTTCATAAATTTCTACTTATTATCAACCATGACAAGACCATAATGAGTCATCTTTACATAAAACAATATTGGGTCCATTACCCAACCTTTGTGCTACGGGGCTTTCTTCAAGGTTTGACATCAATGACAACCAACCTTAATCAACAAATAACACAATTTTCTACAGTTAATGATTCAAGTCATGGTTTTAATCGCTATGGAGACATAAGATGATTGGTTGATTGTGGTATGGCTAGATGTTTTTGATGGTCACTCGCAACTTATGGTTGTACTATGGATAAAAGGATTATTTTTATAGGTTCTGTGTTTATGCATTAAACATCGATTGATTTTTTTACATATGATTTTATAAAAAAGGATGATATGGGAGCTTAAACAAAAGGAAAAAAAAAGACTATGTACAATCCTTAAGGTTACATGTAATAGTGACAAAATAAGGGTGTATAAACCTTGTTGCTAGACTTATGCACTTTGATTAAAGGTTATGTATGAGGCATATGTGATAACGTTATAGCATATGGCTGTTGTTAAAATATTTTGACATGAATTAGGGTGGTGCACTATGTAATGGATATAGAAATGGGATATTGTTTGATTTAATGGTTAATGTTATGGTGGATTGGCTAGACTGTATGTTGAATTGAATGAGATTGGGGAAGGAAGCAACGTCCATTTATTGCACGTCACTCAAACAACCCTCGAGCCTGTCACCCTAGCCATACTTTCATTTGTTTTTTTTGGATCTGGTGGTTGTTGATGCTCCACGATTTTTTATTGTGAAAGAATAATACAGTCCAACTCTCTCCCTCAAGAAATAATTTCCAGGTATGGTTTCTTTGTTTTCAATTCATGATGGTTCTTTACGTTATGCATCAATTTTGGCTCAGAATTGCTTGAGGTCTGTGTTTTTATTAAGTTTTTTGCTCGTGTATCAGTGTTGTGCTTATGGTTTCTTCTATGAATACTCTGGACTATTGGAATTTTAAAGAAAAGGAATGGATATTCTTGTTGTGTGTAGCTTGTGCATTGGTTTATTGGTTAAAAACATGTTCGGACAACTTGGGGTTTTTGGTCTAGTTCTTTGTGGAAAATTACAATTATGGTTTAGCAAGCTCCAAGTTTTTGCACATGGGTTTTACAACCAGTATTGGTGTTACATTTTGTCACTCCTTTTCGTCTTGGTGGTTGATATGTTTTGTTCCTCCGGGTTGCAATGCAATATGTTAAGAGTTGGATTGTTCTTGCCATGTTTTGGTTGAGCCCCGAGCTGTCATTTGTCATGGCATTGCCTTCATTATCAATGTTGCTAGAAAATATTGTATAGTCGGGTTTTAGCATTACCCAGAATTTTAAATGGAAGCTTCTATATGCTTGGTTGACCACGGGTTGTGCTCGGGCATACCCCTCACATTTGTTTTAAGAATTTGCTTCCTCTCGTCTCCGTTGGAGGTGGTTGATTGTTATATTTTGGTAACCCTCACTGTCAAGATTTTTGGTTAAAGGTTATGTGTCTTTGTTGATTTTAAAAGGGCATGAGTTATCTATGTCTTCGAAGACTATCTCTTGATTGAGCCATCTGTTGTTATTTCTATTTGATAAATTTTTGAAAAAGGGAACGAGTTATTTGCATCCCTAAGGAAGATTTCATTTGGTCGAGCTATTTGTTCTTACTTCCAATTGTTGTGTTAAACCCTAAACAAGATCTTGGTATCATAATGGTTAAAAGAGACACATGTGTGTGCTTGGTTTATTGAGCATGACTTGGTTCTGTTTCACCTCAGGCACTATTTGGCTCTGTCTCTTGTTGGGAATTTATTTTTAAAAAAGTATGTACATGTTTAATTTACGAGAATCGTAGGCTCAAAAGTTGTTTTTTGTTGGTTGAATGATATTTCGAATCAAGACTTATGTTGATAAATGCATGTGTGTGATTGAATCGGGGCTTGATTATGAGTTTTAATGTTAGTGGATTATGTCAAACAGTGTTGGAAATTCGAGAGATGGTGGTTAATAATGGACCTATTCTTATTTGAATTTAAGAAATAAATATTGGATGTGGATGGTTGGAATCATTATGCATATTACTATTTGGTTTTAAAAGGAAAAATGGTTTAGCATTGGTCAAAGGGTTATAATGTTATTATAAAAATGGCAATGATGTTATTATGACTATTGTATAAGTTTTATGGATGCAAAGGTTGTTATGATGGACTATTCTAGGCATATGAATTGTTTTGTTTGAATTCAATAGGCATTATGTAAAGAAATTAAATGGTTTTGGTTTTAAAGTAATGCTTATTGGATTATGAGTTCTAAACAGAGTTATGGTTGTTATTTGATTTAATTTATTTTTATGAACAATATCCATATATTATTCCCTCTCATACAATCACTTTTTTCTCTCATTATAACCCCCTCACAATCCCAATTTAATTTTTATGTGCCATGTTCTATAAAATAAATTAAAAACTGTGTATAACAGTGACAAAAGATATGACACAAAAATAGGTGGCAACTGATATTTTTGGTATTGATTGCACAGTTAAATTATTTAATGAATCGTTGAGCAGTACTCGTGTATTTGTCCCCTATCATGCTACCACTTTTTGTGTATTGGTAGCATGATAGGGGACAAATACATGAGTACTTCTCAACTATTAAATAAAGACCCTTAACTATTATTATTATTATTATTAACCCTGTTTAGTAACTAGCCTTTAATAGACCATACATGACATTCTGCTACATGAAACAAAGTTTGGCTCATAAATTGACATGAGACCCATGCAAATCAATCCATAATAAATTGCAAGTGAGCAGAGGGTGGATAGGGTTCATGGGTTATTATTAAATAAAGACCCTTAACTATTATTATTATTATTTCTCCTAAACTAAAATTAGTAAAGTTCAACCAACTTAACTAAAGAAAGTAGTTGAACTACTTCAACTTATTTGGAATGCATAAAATCCAAATGAGAAGGAAGAACAAGGGAGAATAGAAGGAGAAAGAAATACTAAGGTTTGCTCTTTTGTTTACATGAGATAGTACAATTTTCATTCATTATTGAGTCATTTAAAGCCTAATTCTATTTTTGATAGCAGGGTCCTATTGTAGACAAAAAGGTTCAAATTTGAACCATATCATTCAAATGCTTGTTTTAGAGGTGTCGATCTATCTTTGATAGTTTGTGTATACTTGTTTGTTTGTGAATTAAATTTCATAGTTGATAAAGGATATTGTGCATAGTCAAATTGGCAGCAGTCTGTGGCAAGTTGATCCAAATTATAAAGTTCAATTTTTACTTCTTGTCAGAGTTCTTTTGTATGGTTTTCATCCGGGATATCTAAGTTAGACTTTGCTTCATGCTCTCATAGGGGTTTTGTAAAGATAAAAACACTTTTGATTTCTTGGAATGAAATAAATCAGATTATTATTTTGCCTCATTTGTGTGTATTTATGACTTGGTCACTTTTTCTTTTCGATCTCCATATTTACTTTATGTAATGTGCATATGTTTTTGAACTAAAAGTAAAATTTTATTTTATTTTTGCAACATTCTTTTCATTAATAAATCAGCCTAAGACCTAGTAATTAATACTTGTGGATTGGGAAATTATTGATGAGGCTATAAAGCATACTGTGATATTCTAGTCTCTCTTGTCTTAACCGGACAAGATTCGAAAATGCTTGAGTAAGATAATTCATATATTTTCCTCAACATTTATTTGGCGATCATATTGGGGAGGTCTTCCATATCTCTCTGGTTGATTGAATTCACATTATCATTGAATATTTTTATGTTTCTACTTTTGATTCTTTGAATGTTTTTTTTCTTCATCACAGTACCAGTTACAAGGCAATCCAATATTGAGCCTAGTCTTAAATACCAAACCAGTATTTCTCTAACCTTATTCAATACCATATTAGAGACTGCTAATACTCGGGTTGATCTTGAATGCTCATGGGTAGTAATTGAACAAGACATAAGTGTTCAAGAACGTTGGGAGGCCAGAAAAATGTAGCCTAGGAATCAATTATAATATCTCTCTTCCCTAAAGTTGTGATTCTCTTTTCATGTCCTTAAATCCTCATATCTCTAGGAGAAGAAGAGCATTGTCTTCTGAAATCACTCCTATTACTGAAATAGGAAGAAAGAACATTATTCTGTCAGCCCAACAAGTCCCTCTAAGGAGAATTGTGTTTGATTCAACGAGTTCATCTTTCTCACCCTTGGCCATCATTCACAAAATGGCATCTGGCGGTGGCTCTGGTGGCGCTAGAGGTGCCTCAACTTCTCAAATCTCGGCCTCACCAGTGATTGGCAGATTGCGTAGTCATCAAATTCCAGTCCAATCAACTACAAACCCCACCAATTTCATTAAAAAGTATGGGCTCTTTCAATTCGAAGAGGATGCTACTACTACCCTATGGCATGTATTGTCCCCTCTAAACCTAGCACCTGCTACTCGTCCACTACCTAAATTCAAAGAGAATCTCCCTAAATTTTCTAGAAATAACATAGTCACTACTAATGAACGCTTGGTGGCATTCTCTAATGCATGTCACAATATAGGATCTAATGAAAATGATACTTGCATGCGCTCACTTGTTAATTCCCTGGAAGGGAAAGCAACGACATATTTCTTTGATCTTCCTCCCAAGATTCTTTCCACTTGGGAAGAGTTAGTTTACTCATTCAAATCGACTTATGAGCAGTCTAAGAGCCCAGTCAAAAAATCACGGGAATACAATAATATTGCATATAAGGATGGTGAGACTATCAAGTCTTTCAACTTACGTTTCACCAAGTTATATAATCAAATTCCTTAACTTATTCACCCCCAGAACCAAGTCACTTTTATGCATTACTATAATTCTCTACCTTCCCCTTACCGTCATAGGCTTGAAGAAAACTCCATCGACAATATTGGTTCCACTCTGCATACTTTTCTAAAGTATGAAGAACAACTTGAAAGAACAAGTCTTCCCAAGGGAGACTCAATTAAACAAACATACATGTCCTCCCTCTTACAACTTGTACATGATATGAATACCCGAATGATAGTGTATGAGTAGAAAGGAAATGTCCCTTAAATTAATCGTGGAGCCTTGTCTTCTTCTTCACCACCCTTTAGGAGTTCAAATGAAAACAAATTTCAGCCTAAAGCCATTATGCCTCACAGTTGGTGCAACTTTTGTGAGGAACACCACGAGGAAAGTACTTGTGAGGTAAAGAAGAGTGCCAGAGATAAAATATTTGGCAAAAGGCCTGAAAATACCATTGTTGTTCTAGATTTCGCAGAACCAGAGGATGTAATGATCATAAACACTAGGAATAAATCCTATGCTTCAAAAGGGAAATATGATCCCCCTCACACTTCTTCTAGCCCAAGCTCATCTCCACCAGTTGCTACTGTACATGTTACTAAAACTTCTGACAGTTAAGGAGTCCTTTCTCCTCTTCCCTCTTCAAAATATAATATTCTCAACCAATTGGCTAATATCAAGGTCGATGCTACTCTTCTAGACATGGTTGTTGTCCCTGAGCAACAAAAGAATCTAAAACATTCTATGGAAGGAAAAGCTTCCACCATAGCCAATCTCTCTGAAGAGATGAAAGAAGAAGATTCAACTGTAAATAAAGTAGGTGTACATAATTTTAGACACCCTGTAAAAAAATCCCCGTTTTTCATATTTGTAAATATTATGGAAAAAATAGCCCATTGTTTTCTGATTGACGGGGGTTTGGGCCCAAGCGTAATGTCGAAAATTATTATGGAAGAGCTAGGCTTGTCCTGTACAAATGAAAATGTCAGAAGTGTGCTCTCTTATAATATTTTACAAAAATCGACCATAGGTGAGATCAAGGATGTGACCTTGGTTTTGTGCATGCATCCTAAAATAAGGACAAACCTTAATATTCAAGTAATTGACATGTCAATGAGTAATTATTCAATCATCTTAGGAAGAGACTGGAAAGCTTTGACAGGTGGATACCTCTCACTCTATGGGACACACTTATCTGTTCCTCGAAATGGGAAGAACATCGCAGTCCTAATGGAGGGAAAAATTTCACCTTATATAGAAAGCATCCCACATCCTAATGTAAATTATATCGAAGAGGACCTAGGAGTGTACTCCATCTTTGTCGATGAGAACAACACTACCTTGGAAAAAATCGACCTAGAGGATGGGATGTGGCATATGAAATTTGATGGTTCATGTTCCAATGAAGGAAATAGAGCTGTCATTATATTGTACTCTCATGTAGGTAAAATTCACAACTTTTCCTATAGGTTAGAGTTTGCTGCATAAACAACGTCATTGAATTTGAAGCATTACTACTATGCATTGAAAATTCCTATAATTTAGGTCGCGGTCACCTTATAGTTTTTGGGGACTCCTAACTTGTTGTAAACCTTGTACAAAAAATATATTTTCCTAACAACAAGTTAATGAAATGTTACACCCAAGTTGTTTGGGCGTTGATATCGAACTTATTGTCTTTTAACATCACTCATGTAAAAAGGGAATTGAACTCAATGGCTGACAAGCTAGATGTTTTTGCAGCCTCTCCTACTCGACAACTTCTTCCACAAAGACCTGATTGCACTTTTTAATCTTTGTATCACCCTCATATCCCTGACAATGTAGAGTCATGGCAGGTCTTCCCTAGTGATGAAAGCATATGTGCTTTCATACAAAATGAACCTTATAAGTCCAAGGAGATTATATCAATGGAAGATAACAAAATTCTGAAGGGTTTGACTCCTCTAGAAAGTTCATTTTCATCAAGTCATGTAGGAAACAAAGAAACACATAAAGAAGAGGAGTCGAAAATGAAAGTGGGTGAAACCATTTCCTTGAACATTTGGACATCTGATTGTCCAAAGAATGTTAAGATAGGTGCCCAATGTACTGATGAAGAAAAATTGAAGTTCACTGAGTTACTTCGTGAATTTTAAGATGTTTTTGCTTGGTTTTATAAGGATCTTTGTGGTTTTGATACTACTCTTATACAAAATTCCATTCATATCAAGGCATAAAACTGATTAGGCAAAAAACAAGACCCATTAACCCCGCACTGGAAGCAACTATTAGAAAGGAGTTGTAAAAACTCTTGAAGGATGGGATAATTTTCCCTGTTAAGTATTCTGAGTGGGTTTCCAATTTGGTTTCCATTCGGAAAACAACTGGTCAGATCCGATTGTGCGTTGATTTCTGCAATTGAATAGAGCTAGCGTGAAATACTGTTTTCATCTCCCTAATATGGAAATGATTTTGCAGCAAGTTGCAGGGTCACATATGATGTCCTTACTTGACGATTTTTCTGGTTATAATCAGATCAAGGTAAAAAGGACAGATCAATATAAAACCCCTTTTATTACATGTTGGGGTACATTCTCTTATGAACGTATGCATTTTGTATTATCTAATGTAGGTGCCACTTTCCAAAGAGCTATGCAAATATCTTTTGATGTTCTGATCAGAACAATTATTCAGATTTATCTTGATGACTTAACTGTATATTCAAAAAATCGATCAGATCATTTTGGTCATCTTAGAAAGGTTCTCATGTGATGCAGGAAATTTAGCATTTCTTTAAATCCTTTTAAGTCTATCTTCGACGTTACCAAGGGAAAAATCCTTGGGCACATTGTCTCTGATTCAGGAATAAGCATAGATCCCGAAAGAATTGTTTCTATCCTAAATCTTCCTGCTCCTACTTTCAAAAAGGAGGTTCAATCCTTTATGGGAATTATCAACTTCGTCCGTAGGTGTGTTCCTGATTTTTTTGTAATGGTCAAACCAATTCAAAATCTTATTAAGAAAGATCACTCCTTTTCTTGGACTGATGTTATCGAAAGTGCTTTCGTAAGGATTAAGAAGCAATCAATTCTGTACCGGTTTTGGCAAAGCCAAATTTTGAGAAAAAATTTATTATATATACTAATGCTACGGAGGAAGCAGTCTTTGCTATCCTCATACAATGTGATGACCAAGCTAACACAAAACCAGTAGCTTACATGAGTCAAATCTTGTTGGATGATGAATTCAAATATTCTTATATTGAAAAACATGCTTTCTCTCTTGTTAGAGCTATTGAGAAATTTCACCACTTTATCTTAGGTAAGCACACACTGGTAAAATTCCCTTTACCTGCTGTCAAGTTTTTTCTCTCACAGACTTATCTTTCAGGGAAGCTTGCACATTGGATTGCCAATATCCAGGAGCATGATTTAACCGTAGTGACTTCTAAAAACATTAAGGGATGTGACTTATCCCTTCACTTGGCTCAACATGTTGAAGCAAGTGAAGAAATTGATGAACAAGATAATCCTATGTTAGCATTGTTTTACATTGACAGTCAAATCCTTCCTGTAGTTGAACATCCTTGGTACAAAGATCTGGTATATTACTTACAAAATCAGAGATGTCCAAATAAATTAGATACTCATCAAAGGAGAAGGCTTTGCCTTGAATCTTCCAGATATGTCATTTTAGGAGACTTCTTGTTTAGGAGATTTGTTGATGGTATATTACTTCGGTGTTTGAATAATGAGGAAGCACGGAAAATGTTACAAGAGACCCATGGATCTTCAAATTTTTTCATTCATGTGGGTGGCCTCTTTTCTACTAAGACTATTTCTTTTAAGATTATCAGGAAAGGGTATTATTGGCCTTCAATTTATTGTGATTCTTATAATTTTTCAAGATCTCGTGACAAGTGCCAGAAGTTAGCTGGGAAGAATGTCTTTTTGCCATGGCTTTACAACCTGTCCTCTCTGACTTTCCTTTTTCAAAATGGGGTCTGGACTTTATCGGTCCTATTAATCCTCCATCCTCAGCAGGGAAATTTTTCATCTTGACAGCCACAAATTATTTTACAAAATGGACTGAGGTTGTCCCACTTAAGAATTCGCAAGATGAGAAGGTGATTTATTTCCTTGAGACTAATATTTTCTCCAGATTTGGCGTTCCTTTGGAAATTATTACAGACAACGGTCTCGCTTTTATTTCTGCTAAGCTGACTCAGTTTCTAGCTAGACTAGGAGTTAAACATTTTACCTCATCATATTATTATCCTCAAGGAAATGGGAAAGTTGAGTCTACTAACAAAAATATGGTTAGAATTATCAAGAGGCTCATTGAAGATAAGTATCTTCAATGGCACACTCTTCTCACTTACGCCCTTTGGAAAGATCACACTACCACTAAGGTAAGCAGTGGTTGCACTCCCTTCCATCTTGTTTATGGTCAAGAAGACATTATTCCTACCGAGCTGGAACTTTCATCTCTAAGGTTGATGCTACAGGTTGAAGAATTAAATTCTTCCAATATCTCTCAAAGGATAAATGCACTCTTGGATTTAGAGGAGCAAATGACGTTTGCCTTGGATAACATAAAGAGAAGACACCAAACTGTTAAAAGATATTTCAATAAAAGTGAAAAAGCTATCAAATTCAAGGTTAATGAGAAAGTCTTGTTGTGGGATTTAGCTCATGCTAATAGAGGAAGGCATTCAAAGTTCCAAAAGTTATGGTTGAGTCCTTTTAAAATCGCTTTTTTCCTCGGCGCAAACTCCTATATTCTAAAGGACTTGGAAGAGCGATTGTTTTCCTATAGCACCAACAGTTCCCACTTAAAACATTATGTGGAACTAACTTGAAAATTTAAATGTTGTATGGGATTACTCTTGTACTATAGTTTTTTTTATTACTTTGATTTTACTTTGCTGTTATTTTTTGTTGTTGTTTCATTTATGTTGTTTTACTTCTTTTATTGACTTCTTTTCTTGTCAGAAATAAAATTTTGGATTAGTTTTTCTAGAGCAATGTTATTCTGCAAGTATTGTTAATCAATAACAATCAGGCTACACAGCTATCATGATGTCCCCCCTTGAAGACATCACTGGAATTGTTATCTTCTTTAGTATTGTTGTTAGATAAGATAGTTGGGTTTTTGTCTCTAATTTTGCTTCCCTTTTCTTCCCTCCACTCCGAGATTCAAAAGAGCACACCAGAAAATTTTTCTCCTTGAAGCCAAGAATGATTTCACTATGATTAATCGAATTATTATGCATACAGGGATAATCCCCCTAATACGTAACACTTTCCACGAGTTATTCCCAAAATACCAAATCATTTTTCCCTTAAACTGCTCACTTCCCCCTGTTGCATAATCATTTGGATGTCTATTTCCTTGATCTAATGTTCATCTGGTCTATGAAACCAAAAAATCTGAGTTCTCAATCTGTTGGAAACAAATTTCCATGTGGAGTCGTCAATTTTTTTACGCTTAAAATTGCAACGATTAATATTGATCATAAATGATTGCCAAGCTCTATTATTTATTTATAATAATAATAATAAACTAGTAGGTGGGACCCCCTTGTAGACTAGTGGTGCTATGATGGATATGTTGCACTCATATCTTGTTTCTATTATGATGATAATAACACAATTTTCCACAGTTTATGATTCAAGTCATGGTTTCAATCGTTATGGTGACATAAGAAAGTTGGTTGATTGTGGTATGGCTAGATGGTTTTGATGGTCACTCGCAACTTATGGTTGTAATATGGATAAAAGGATTATTTTTACAAGTTCTGTGTTTATGCATTAAACATTGATTGATTATTTTACATAAGATTTTATACAAAATGATGATATGGGAGCTTAAACAAAAGAAAAAAAAAGACTATGTACAAGCCTTAAGGTTACATGTAATAGTGACAAAAGAAGGGTGTATAGACCTTGTTGGTAGACTTATGCACTTTGATTAAAGGTTATGTGTGAGGCATATGTGATAACGTTATAGAATATGGTTGTTGTTAAAATATTTTGACATGACTTAGGGTGGTGCACTATGTAATGGATATATCAATGGGATATTGTTTGATTTAATGGTTAATGTTATGGTGGATTAGCTAGCTTGTACATTGAATTGAATGAGGCTGGGGAAGGAAGCGACGTGCATTTATTGCATGACACTCAAACAACCCTCGAGCCCGTCACCCTAGCCATACTTGCATTTGTGTTTTTGGCTTTGGTGGTTGTTGATGCTCTGCGATTTTTGGTTGTGAAAGAAAAATATAGTCCAACTCTCTCCCTCAAGCAAGAATTTCCAGGTATGGTTCCTTTATTTTCCATACATGATGGTTCCTCTGCATTATGAATCGATTTTGGCTCAGAATTGCTTGACGTCTGTGTTTTTCTTAAGTTTTTTTACTGTGGATCAGTGTTGTGCTTATGGTTTATTCTGTGAATACTCTAGACTGTTGGTGTTTTAAAGAAAATGAATGGATATTCTTGTTGTGTGTAGCCTGTGCATTTGTTATTGGTTAAAAACATGTTCGGTCAGCTTGTGGTTTTTGGTCTGGTTCTCTGTGGAAAATTATGATTATGGTTTAGCAAGCTCTGATTTTTGGCGCATGGGTTTTACAACCAGTCTTGGTGTTAAGTTTTGTCACTCATTTTTGTCTCGATGGTTGATATGTTTCATTCCTCCAGGTTGCAATGAAAGTTGTTAAGAGTTGGACTGTTCTTGCCATGTTTTAGCTGAGCTCTGAGCTGTCATTTGTCATGGCATTGCCTTCATTATCACTGTTGTTGGAAAATATTGTACAATCGGGTTTTAGCATTACCTAGAATTTTAAATGAAAGATTGTATATGTTTGGTTGACCACGAGTTGTGCTTGGGCATTCCCCTCATAGTGTTTTTAAGAATGCGCTTCCTCTCATCTCCGTTGGAGGTGGATGATTGTTATGTTTTGGTAACCCTCACTGTCAAGATTTTTGGTTAAATTTTATGTGTATGTGGTGATTTTAAAAGGGCATGAGTTGTCTGTGTCTTTGAATACTATCTCTTGATTCAGCCATCTGTTGTTACTTCTCTGTGATAAAAATTTTTAAACAGAATGAGTTATATGTATCCTTGAGGAATTTTTCATTTGGTCGATCTATTTGTTCTTACTTCCATTTGTTGTGTTAAACCCTAAACACGATCTTGGTCTTGTCAAGGTTAAAAGAGACACCTGTGCATGCTTGGTTTATTGAGGACTTGGTTTTGTTTCTCCTCGGGCACTATTTGGCTATGTCTCTTGTTGGTCATTTCTTTTAAAAGAAGTTTGTACATGTTTAATTTATGAGAATATCAGGCTCAAAAGTTGCATGTTATTGGTTGAATGTTATTTCGAATAAGGACTTATGTTGATAAACGCTTGTGTGTGATTGAATCGGGGCCCCATTATGAGTTTTAATGCCAGTGGATTGTGTCAAACAATGTTGGAAATTCAATAGATGGTGGTTAATATTGGGCCTATTCTTATTTGAGTTTAAGGAAAAAATATTGGATGTGGATGGTTGGAATCACTATGCATATTTCTATTTGGTTTTAAAAGGAAAAAGGATTTAGCATTGGAATATGAAAGATGTGGCTCGAAGGGTTATAGTGTTATTATAAAAATGGCAATGATGTTATTATGACTATTATATAAGTGTTATGGATGAAAAGGCTGTTATGATGGACTATTCCAGGCGTATGAATTGTTTTGTTTGAAGTCAACAAGCATTCTGTAAAGAAGTTAAATGGTTTTGGTTTTAAAGTAATGCTTATTAGATTATGAGGTCTGAACATAGTTATGGTAGGTGTTTGATTTAATTTATTTTTATTAACAATATCCATATTTTATTCCCTCTCATACTATCACGTTTTCACTCATTATACCCCCTCATAATCCCGATTTCATTTTTACACACCCTGTTCTATAAAATAAATTAAAAACTCTATATAACAGTGACAAAAGATATGACACAAAAATAAGGTGGAAATTGATATTTTTGGTATTGATTGCACAGTTAAATTATTTAATGAATTGTTGAGCAGTACTCGTGTATTTGTCCCCTGTCATGATACCACTTTTTCGCTCATTACAATCCTTCCAGATGTCCCATGAACCCTATCCACCCCCTGCTCACTTGGAAATTATCAAATATTTTATTATGGATTGATTTGCAAGGGTCTCATGTCAATTTCTGAGCTAAACTTTGTTTCTTGTGAGAAGAATGTCATGTATGGTCTCTTAAGGGCTAGTTACTAATGAATTGTTGCATATAGGATGATTTTCTTCAGCAGGAGAAGTCATGGAAAAAATAATAGAGGATGAGGTAACTGGAACAGAGGGCCTAGAAGGCCTAGATTTCCTATTCATTTTGATGTTGACCCCCAAGAGTTGAAACAACTATTTCAAGTTGGGTTCTTCAATTGTATTAGGAAAGGAATAGTACATCCTAGACCAGAGAGAACTCCCTTCCAAACTCAAAACATCCATGGTATTCATGTGCCTCCTCATGTGTCCTTGCAACCAGAAGTCCCTGAGAATGATGGATGGCAAGAGATTGTCAATCCAAAAGTCTCTCACCATCGTGGTTGGCCCAACTTGTCATTACCTCCTCCCCCACCTTTAAATCCTAATGTTCAAATTGCCCCTTTGCATTCACATGTTCAGTCCTCTCACACTAGCAAAAGGCTTAAAATTGATGTCCCCCATGTGCAATATAAAGGTAAAGTTGTTGCCTCCCCTTCCTCTCCTTCAAATGACTCTTCAAAATCATTGTCCTCCTGTATGCATCTGAAGGACGAGTGTTACCATGTTATTAGTGAGATAAAGCCTCAAGGTTAGAATAAACCAAAGGCTACTTCCAGAAAGTCCAAAGGGGACAACGGTGATAGAAGAAAGATTTCCTCTCAAGGTGGCAAGTATGGATTTTAATTTATGTGTTTATGATTGAGTTGTTGAAGACAATGGTTTGCAGAAAGTTGTGGAAAACAAGCTATTTTTTGGATAATGTGGTTATTTACATGTTTTTGGATGTGATTTGAATTATTTATGATATTTAATATTCATATTTTGGAAGTATTTATGGGAGCTACAATGAAACATGTGTTTAAATGATTATCTAATTGTGTTTATTTTTTAAAAGAATAAAAGAAGGGAGTCACAAGGGGTCCCACCTACTTAGTTATTATTAAATAAAGACCCTTAATTATTATTATTATTATTTCTCCTAAACTAAAATTAGCTAATTTCAACTAACTTAACCAAAGAAAGTAGTTGAACTACTTCAACTTATTTGGAATGCATAAAAGCCAAATGCGAAGGAAGAACAAGGGAGAATAGAAGGAGAAAGAGAGACTAAGGTTTGCTCTTTTGTTTACATGAGATAGTACAATTTTCATTCATTCTTGAGTTATTCAAAGCCTAATTCTCTTTTTGATAGCATGGTCCTATTGTAGACAACAAGGTTCGAAGATGAACCATATCATTCAAATGCATGTTTTAGAGGTGTTGATCTATCTTTGATAGTCTGTGTATATTTGTCTCTTTATGAATTAAATTTCATAGCTGATAAAGGATATTGTGCAGAGTCAAATTGGCAGTAGTATGTGGCAAGTTGATCCAAGTTATAAAGTTCAGTTTCTACTACTTGTCAGAGTCCTTTTGTATGGTTTTCATCGGGGATCTCTAAATTATACTTTGGTCAATGCCCTCATAGGGATTTTGTAAAGAGAAAAACACTTTTGGTTTCTTGGAATGAAATAAACAAGATTGCCTTTCTGTCTCATTTGTGTGTATTTATGACTTGGTCACTTTTTCTTTTCAATCTCTATATTTACTTTCTATAATGTGCATATTTTTTTGAACTAAAAATAAAATTTTATTTTATTTTTGCAACATTATTTCCATTAATAAATTGGCCTAAGCCCTGGTAATTAATACTTGTGGATTGGGAAATTGTTTATGAGGCTATAAAGCACAGGGTGATATTCCCGACTATCTTGTCCTATCCAGACAAGATTCGAAAATGCTTGAGTAAGATAATTCATACATTTTCCTCAACACTCTTCTGATTTGGAATAGATGAGTATGTCATCTAAGAACACAATCACAAACTTATCCAGGTACTCCCTGAACACTCCATTCATCAAACACATAAAAAATGTTGGGTAATTTGATAGTCCAAATGGCACTACCATGAATTCGTGATACCCATATCTTGTTTTGAATGTGGTCTTGTTGATGTCTTCTTCCCTTATCCTTACTTGATGATAGCATGATCTCAAGTAAATCTTTGAAAATATTCTTGCACCTTTCAGTTGATCAAACAAATCATAAATTTTGGGTAAAGGATACTTATTCTTTATGGTAACCTTATTAATTTTCTTGAAAGAAATACACAGTCTTAAGGTTCCATCCTTCTTCTTCAAAAACAAAATCGGGGCTCCCCAAGGTAACACACTTGGGCGTATATACCCCTTTTTTAACAACTCTTCAAGATGCATCTGCAAATCCTTCAATTCTGGTGTACCCATTATGTATGGTGTCTTAGACATTGGGGCAGTTCCTGGCTCCAAATCGATAGAGAAATTAATGTCTCTCTTTGGTGGAAATCATAGGATTTCCCTAAAAACATCTTCAAAATCCCTCAAGACCGAATGATTTTCAATGCTTGTCACTTTATATTTGGCTGTATCCTCCATATGGGCTACAAACACCTGGCATCCCTTCCTAAATATCTTCTTCAACTGCATAGCTGAAATCTCTCTAACAACTACAGCTCTTGGAATGCCTTGAACCTTGCCTTGTTTCCCTTCCTCATTGAGACATGTGATTTTCTTGTTGTAACAGTCTAGGACAACATGATTATTTTCCAACCAATCCATGCCAATTAGACAGTCATATGAACCCAATGGCATTATGTTTACATATACCTTCATGTTGATTCCATTCATGTATATTTGACAATCTCTAACCAACTCATTGATCTTTCTCTTAACCCATGTGGCTAACTGAATTAACCAATATTTCTTATTCTTACTTCTTTGCAAGTGAAATATTTCAACAATGTTAGCATTTATGTAACTATGGCTAGCTCTGGAATCAATTAAATTTTTTATGGGTTGGTTATCAATCTTACCTTCCAATTCGATCATGGGGGATTGATATTCTACCTGGTTGTTGTCCAAGACTGCATAAATCCTTGGAATAATTACTCCCATGTATCCCATTGTTTCAACCTCATAAATGTTGTGGACAATCCTCATTATTTCTCCTTTATGAGGGAATTCCTTAGATAAGTGATTCCCCCCACATCCCCAACATTGAACAGGTTGTTGCCTTGGACTTTTCTCAAATGAATCTGCATTATTTTGATCATTTTGGGCTACCTGGCCTTGATGACTTGCTTGGGAGTTATTTCTAAAAAAGGGTGGCTTAAAACCTTTATGCCTTTGATTTTTTTTCTATTTCATCTTGTCATTCCAAGTATTTTGGAACACTGGCCTTCCTTTTCTTTTCTCGTAAAGGTGCCTTGCTCTCTTTATGGTTTTCTCTAGGGTCTTGGTGTTGTCATATTGAATCTTATCACTATAGAAGGAGGGTAACCCACTTAGAAACCTTTCGATTTTAACCTTCTCATCCTTGATGAAGTTAACATACTTCAACAATTCAAAGAACCGCTTCTCATATTCCTCCATTGTCAGGGTTCCCAACTTGAGTTCAAATAACTCTTTCATCTTTCTCTCATAGTAATGCTTGGACAACTATTTCTCTTGGAAATATCCTTTGAATTGCCTCCATGAGATTCTCACCACTTTGTAATGTACCCAGTCAACAAATTCGGGTCACGTCACGCAAAAACTTTCTCTTTATCAACTCTAATACCACTTTGTAATGTACCCAGCCACTGAAGTTGGGTCATGTCACGATTTTTTTTATCCTTTATCAGCTCTGATACCATTTTAGTAATGTACCTAGACTCCAGCTAGGAAAAAATACATGTGGAATACACATAACAAGAAACTTCTTCTAATGAAATCCATTATTTTGTTGTTATGTGTTTTCCCATATCCTACAGCTACAATTTATAACATATTTATCTATGGTAATAACCATAAAATTTATGCATCTTAAGCATGCTAATAATCAACATGAGATACAACTAAATTGTTCATTACAACAACATATAATTCATTCTCATTCACGTAGAGTTCATGCACAACAATAACACATGTAAACAACTCAGTACAATATAAAACACTTATCTTAAACAATAATCATGCAACCAGTTGCTTGGGACAGACATTCCATGAAACCATAGACTGATTGGTCCAAATCTCAACAACCAATCACCCTCGAGCCGAGGCTAGAAATCCACAAAAGATATTAGTCTCTTCCTCTTGACCTGCCCAACCCAAGGAGTGCATCATTCATTTATCAGCAATAACCCAAGGGATGTACCATCCATTTATCAGGGATAACCTAATGGATGCATCATCCATTTATCAAGGATAACCCAATGGATGTACCATTTGTTTATCAAGGTTAATCCAATGGATGTACCATTCATTTATCAGGGATAACCCAAGGAATGTGCCATTTTTTTATTAAGGTCTCTCTGACATGGGTAGCTAGGAATCTCTCAGCTGGGAACTCAAGGGAAACTGCCACTAGGAAAACTATGAGGAAGCCAACAACAACACTTGCTGTTTCAGTGAAACCCATGCAGGAGTTCACTTCTTCGGCCTGACAACCAAGATCTTTAGTTATCCGGCTCCAATTCACTCCAATTACGCTCTAGAATTTTCCCTCCTATGGTCACACCCACTCCAAAATCTCTTTCCATGCCCAAACTTGACTAACTTCCCAAAGTGCTCGAATTGTTGTTACTTCTCCCTCAACCCATATGAAATTCCTCTCTTTTACTTTCCTTTCTTGAATCACACTCTTCCCTGAGTTGATTATACTCAACCCCCATGTTCCCAATAACTTAGGGATGTGACCACTCACACCCACCCTTTTACATGTATTAAATGATTGGCTTTGTAAACACTCAATCAAAAATATGTGACCACTTGCACCCACTCGCTTACATGTATTCAATGAATAGCTTTGGGAACACTCAAATTGACATCAGAAGGTTCATATACAACAATATATTTAGAAAAATGGGTTAAATCTATGAACATGGGAAATTCCACCCTTGGATCCCTCTTGGCCATTATCCTAGACACTCCCCTCTCTCGTGGATTAATCCAGCCCCCGTCTCTTATCCATGTCCCCTTAGCAATTGGCATGATATTTTATTATTAAAACATTGAAATACAATTTGCATATTACATCGCTTGGTCGTAGCCACATATTATATCTACATAACCATTATTCAAACTGGGGATTATAATGGGGATGTTACAAGTGAAGTTACCTCAATCTTGGAAACACCAGTGTTACTTCTTGGGTCAAATAATTTCTTAGAAACATCTCACCTCCTTTATGTTTCTTCAGAAATGCATCGGTCTCTTCATTTTTTAATCGCAAGGTAGGTGTAGGGAGTCGTAGCATTATGGAGAAAGTTGAAGGAGCTAGAGAAATGGGTTGATGTCCTTGCAATTAAATAATTATTTTCTTAGAGTTGAACTTATATGTGCACCATTGAACAATTTATTTGAGGTCTGTTACTTCTGGAACGCAATCTGCTAATGTTATTCTTGAGATTCAAATTAAGTTCATTTTCTTCTCGGCTGGAGAAAGCATCTTGTAGTAATTGTATGCTCTAGACCACTGAAACTCTTGATCCTCACGCCCAAGTGTAATTAGTGTATCTCTACAATACAAATATGTTTTCTTACTTGAAATTACTTTTATGTTTTTGGCTTTGACAATAGGTGGCGCTACTATCTATATTTACAACTTGGAATATTTTTTTTAACTTAATTTCACCACATATTGTCCTGATAGTTCAATAAATCACAGATATTGTTTTTAATATTGTCGGCTTACATGAGATTTGAATTTATTGCAAGCTTTAACGAATTTTTCATGAATTTAATAAGGACATTATGCTTACACAAGTGGTTATTGATGTGGAGGGGACAATAAATGTGATGGGAAGTGATGATGTGTTGTCGTGGCGGATGAAAATTGTTAAGTATGAGAGTGTAAAATGAGGAATGTAAAGTGAAAATTTTATAAAGTGGATCTGCAGACCTATGAACACGGATATGAGGAAGGGTAAGGAGTTCTGCACTAAAATGAGAAATATGGTTAAATACTGGAAAAATGTGTTTTGTGGATCGAATAAGTAAAATGTGTGTTTTGGTTAATACGGGACTTCAAGCGTGCAGACCTGTGGACTTAGAGACTAGAAGAATTTTATCATATGGTAAGCTTATGCGTGTCCTCTTTTTATGAAAATTGACTAAGTGTTGAAAATGTGAAAAATGTACAATTTGAGAAACAAAAAAAAAGAAGTGAGAAGTGCATTTTGAGGAAAGTGGGATTGCAGACTTTGGACCTGCGGACCTGGAGACTCAAGAAAAAGTTGATGGATGGTGTATGGGTCCGCATCGACGTTTCAATAAAATGACTAAGTATGAAAAAGGTGAAAAGTGAATTGTGGGGGACACAAAAGTAAGAGGTGCAAAATGTAGAATGGGAGACTTTGGACCTGCGGACCTATAGACATGTGGATCCAAGAATTTTTCTACCCCCTCTTCGCATTACTTGAAAATTGGCTAAGTGTTGGAAATTTTTTGATAAAATAAAAAAATGAAATAAAGGAAAAGAAACAAAAGAAAAGACAAAGAACAATCCTATGGGTGGTTAAATCAAAACACCAATTTGATCAAGAATGTGAATCAAGAGGTCTCCACATTTTCAAAGAACGTATAATAGCTACAAGATCTAAGTCATGGGTGACATAACATTGCTCATTCTCATTTAATTTCTTGACTCACAGTTGATTACATGTCCCTCTTGCATGAGAACTCGATCGAGCCCTTCTTGAAAATCATTTTTACAGACCAAGAAATCTTTGTCAAGATCTGCAATATTCAACACAGGGGAAGTAGTCAAGAGATACTTCAACCACTGAAAGTTGGTCTCACATTATGTTGACCATACAAATTTTACCCCTTTCCTTTGTAATGAAGTGATTGGATGATTGATTTTTGAAAATCCTTGGAAAAACCTTCGACAATATCCATCCAATCCCATAAATGATCTTACCTCTGATACATTTCTTGGGGTTGGCCAATCCATGATTGCCTTGATATTTTATGGGTCTATCGCCACTCCATATTCTAAGATTACATGACCCAAATATTGGATCTACCTCTAGAAGAAATCACACTTGTTGTATTTAGCATACAGTTGGTGCTCCCTCAACACATGTAGCACCAATATGAGATGTTCCTCATGCTCTTCCTTGGTCTTGGAATAAATTAGAATGTCATCAATAAAACTATGACAAACTTGTCCAAACACTTTCCAAGAACGGTTTTTATTAAACACATAAACATGGTGGGTGCTTCGGTAAGCCCGAATGGCACCACCATGAACTCATAGTATCCATATCTTGTTCTGAAATAATTTTTATGGATATCTTCATCCTTAATTCTGAGTTGATGATATTTAGACCTCAATTCTATCTTACAAAATATTGTGTCTCCTCTCGGTTGATCAAATAGATCATCAAATTTTGGGCAATGAGTACGTGTTCTTAATGGTCATTATATTCAATTTCCTATTATCAATGCATAGTCAGAGGGTACCATATTTATTTTTAACAAATAATGTTGGTGCTCCCCACAAGGACACACTAGTCCTGATGTACCCCTTGTCCAACATCTCTTTTAATTGTATTTCCGGTTCCATCAACTCGAGTGCTCTCATCCTATAAGTAACCTTAGAAGTAGTCACTAGTACTAGTACAAGCTCTATGGAAAAATCAATATCTCTTTTTGGGGGTAGTCCTGGTACCTCCTCCAAAATCACATCCTCAAACTCACCTAACACTAGGTGAATATCGTTTTTCAATTTGTTATTTGTGGTTGAATATAGCACTCATATAGCATATAAAGGGAATCCCTTTCTACTATATTTATTAAGTTGTAAGGATGATATTTGTCTCACCGATATGGGTTTCTGAATACCCTGCAATACTCTATGGGTTCCTTCATCATCTTCATATTTTGGAGTTTTCTTAAAACGGTCCAATTTCACCATATGGGATGCTAACCAATCCATTCCAATTAGCACATCATATGACCCCAAGGGTAGAATATTCAAGGCCAATTTTTTTATGTAATCCATTCATTTCAAATGGACAAGCTGCAACATCTTCAATCACCTTTCTCTTGGTTCCTATGGCTAGTTGGACAAACCATGACTTTGCATGAACCTTTTTATGTAAGTCACATGCCTAAACAATTCGTGGTGCAATATAACTTAAGTTAAAACCAAGGTCAATTAAAATTTAAATAGGTACTTTGGAAATTATACCTTCCAGCTCCACCACTAAAGCTTGGTGGTTTTCTTGTCAATTTTCAACAACATAAATTTGTGGTACATTCCTAGCTACATCATTAACAGTGGTAGCTTCCTGAACATTATAAATTATTCTATGATCATTCTGCATGTGAAGGAAATCCCTCAACAAATTTTCTTCTCCACAACTCCATCACTTTAATGGTCCTTTCTTATGTTCTTCTATTTTCTCCTTTGTGGGTTTTGCAGGCTTATTTCCACTTTGAAATGGATAGTTATATTGGTGCACACTTCTAGTGGGGTAACTGGATTGAGTTATCTTTCTCTGAATTTTGAGTCAAGAGGATCTAAATACCTTCTTCTTAAACTCATTATTATCCTTTCTCTTCCAATAGTTATGAGTCTCCTTCCTATGATTTATATGTTCATAACAATACTTGGATTTTCGAATGGTGTCATCAAGGGTCTTGGGCTCATCAAACTCAATCTGATCATGAAAATATTGTGGTAATCCATTGAGAAAGCATCGTATCCTAACTTTCTAATCCTCGATGTAAGGGACATACCTCAACAGTTCCAAGAATATCCTTACATATTTATCCATTATAAGTTTCCCCAACTTATGACCATGCAATTCCTTAACCTTTCTAAAGAATCTCTCAGATTGTTCCAAGTCATTTTATTTTCACTAATATTATTTACCTTCTTGAGGTATTCCCACCAAATGGAAGTCCCTCCAACCAAATCAAAGGTGGTCACGTTTTCTTTCACATTTCCAGAGTAATTATGTACTCGAAAACACTTTTTCATTCCTAGCAGCCATACCTCCACTTCTTTACACTTATCGATTTCTCCATCAAAATAGGGTGGTTTTTCCATTTTGAATTCCTATGCTAAGGAATATATGGAATATTTCTTCTTATTCTTCTTATGGGCACTTGAACTAGTCTCATTACTGGGGAATTCTTCAAAGGTAGTGATTTTCTTACTAGAGGACTATGTTGAAGAGTCTCAACTTGATGTGTCTTTCTTAGCACTCATGTGCCTTTTCCTGGAATAAATTTTCCCAACATTACTATGTGTTGGTCCATGCCTTTGAATCTTTAATGGGCTTAGTTGTTTCTTATATTTTCTTCCTACATTGATAGCAGCTAGACCCTATTGCAAGTGCCTTTGTATCTCCAACAGACTTTGCAGCATTAATACATTTAACTATGTTTGCTTCTCCTGGGCTCTAATAAGCTTCTCATTATCTAATTTGTATCTTTGAAGTTTATACCTTAATATTCTTATAGTTTCCACTAAGTCTGGAGTGGTTTCTCTAGCTCTCTTATCATCGGATTCCTCATGCCTGAAATGTGAGGTCTCTTACATGTTGAAATATAACAATTTGTTGTTTCTTTCTTCTCTTCTATGAGTCTTCTAAGTGTTGAAATAGTAAGCTACCATTAGACAATCACAATTGAAAATTACATACCATTTTCTTGGCCTCATCAAGGCTTCAATCATCCTAAACAATCCCAAAATTAGGAATATGTTCCTACTACCAGTTACACTCAGAAATTGATGTTAGTACATATCATCATAAATAATTGTTAGATAAGGAAAAAGACATAAATTTTCTATTAAACATGATATTATACAATTGTATGAGAATTGGAGTGAATGTGTGACTTTTCAATTACATCAAATTTCAATAGACTCATCTTGGATTCAATGATTAAATCCTTGTGGCAAGTTTGTAGCCCATTAAGGCCTGGTGTTTGAAATCTACTCTGATACCACTCTGTAACACACCCAACCCCCTGACCCTTCCTTAGGCTAGTGGGATGTCTAAATTTACTCTTAAAAACCCAAACTCATTTCTCATATCTTAACTCATAGTTGGAATATTCTTCTCAAGAGATTTCCAATCGTTGTAACCACACTAAAAAATGAGATATGGTTAGAAATTTACGGCTCCCTAAAGAAATATAGGACTTTCATTTATGATGACATCACCTTGACCATGTGGAATCCACGTGTACCTAATGTGATCCCCACATACACAGTTCATCGGGCCTCCAAAACTATGAGACTCTCGAAACATTCCCACCAGGAAATATGTCCACCCACACAAGATCTTTCTACAAGGAACCTCCCATGCAAGCCTATCAGGTTTTCATAGTTTTGAAACACTAAGGTCAGTCTCCTTCCATCGAGTCTAACCCTCGAGAATATTTTATCATAGGAATTCTCTTGACTGCACTCTTTCGAACAATTGAATGACCCAAATTAACCGAGATCAATGGATCTCTGCCTCTTTGGGTTCGAAAGTGCTCAGCCACTAATGACCTCTCCTTCTCACCCTCCAGTGACTCTGTAGAGGAAACCTACCCCCTCTCTACATGTCTCCTAACATGGCATACCCTGACACAAATACCCCCATTGATTTTTCCCTTCACCTTGCATGCCCACATAACATGTTGACTTAACGAGTTGACGTGGTATCCACATCACTTCGGGATCCTTATGAGGAAACATGTCATTGCAATAGATTGTATGACTGGAAAACAATTCCAATCAACAATCCCAATTAACACAGATCCTCAAAACAACATATCCTTATCAAGCCATTGGGCCTACCAAATCTGATGGTTCAGATTTTGTCCTTGCTAATTCGACGACTCTTGTTCGTTCGAGCTCACACTCATAGCCTACTCGAGCTAGACACACACATAACCTTTCTGCAATATGCAACCCATGGTAACATGCCATATGTGAGATCAAACTGACAAAGATCAACAGTCCAGAACCTTCTTCTGGCGTAAATTTGCACGATGCTTATTCACACCAAAGAGTCATACGGCCTTTTCAAATTATGACTTCCAATGATGGACATACACATGGAACTCCCTTAAGGGCTATCAGAATCTCATTCTTCAAAACATCCACTCTG
>JASDQU010310277.1:91717-102235 GCA_032191745.1 Picea mariana
TTGTTGATATTTGGTGAACTGTCGGGATCACTGCAAATCAACATCCTATGGCCTCTTGGGATCATGCTTGAAACTTAGCCTTATGTCGTCCCTAAATCCTTCTGACACCTAGATTTTCGACTGACATTCAGGATCACCTCTCAACCCATTGATGGATGGTTGAGATCACCTCTCGACACTTAGTCGTTTTATGAAGTTTTATGGGTCACTCATCCCCACTTCCATGCTTAGGTGAGGATTTCAAGTAATCCTTAGGAAACCAATCCCTTACTGGACCTTGGTTTTTGCAAAGTTGTTGAGGGCTAGGAACCTAAGTTCCTCTACATAATCATTCAAACAAGGATGACCAAACATGCAGGTTCATTTCATAATTACATAAATTATATAGTTAGGAAATTCATTCTTATTATGGACATGGGTTTTCTTCCATGGGAGGTTACGACCCATTAGTTCATGGAATCTCCCAAACAAGAGTTACTATATATTCAATGGAAATTAAACATATTTTCCCCATATGTGATTCTATCTCATAGAGACATACATAAGTAAGGAAGATTCACTCATAATATGAACAAGCCATGCATATCCCATCTTCAATTCTTTTACTCTATCTGCAAATCCTTCAGTTCCATACTTAACAAACACATAAACATTATAAATAGAACAAGCATAAAACCCATTAAACATGCCATTACACTTATCTATTCAATAAATAATCGACTGGGAAACCGACTAAGGGTGAATGCTTATCCACCCAACTGTAGACTCTACTATACTTAAGATTTTTACAGAAGATCTCCCACATGCCAAGCCATGATACCACCAGGGGAACACACAAGTTGCTCAAAATTTTTGGGTTTTAACATGAAGGCTAGCTACTTTCCTTCACTAATAGGCATCAACAGAAATTCCCTCTACCCACTAAGTCCAGGGCCTTCCTAGTTGGATATAATTGGACAAGGGATCCGCTTCACCAGCTCTGAAGTCCCTCGATTTCCTCCCCACTCAGTGCTAACTCCTAACCTAGAAAGAATCAATTCACATCCCTCGCTAATCAACTCCAGGTCTGAGTATTCTCTACTCCAATTAGACTACAAGCTCCCTAAGTAAGCTTCCTATTTTCCTCATAAAATCGTTGTTCCTCTCCTGCACCCTCATGCACACCCATGTGCACTTCTCTTCCATGTCTCTGTCTGGGAAATTCTCTTCCCTCCTCGGGTTTCCTTCACTTGATTCTATCATAAGATTCTATAAGTTAGACTCCAAAATCAAAAGGGAACTTTTTGTGGTACTTATGGATTGCAGCTTCAGTTGATCCAATGATTTTCCTTGAATCATATTGAAGGAAAACTTAACTACTCAACCACTAGGTATTTTCTCATTAACCGCTTTCTTCTTAACAAAGGAATGTAAAACACTTCCAACAAATTTAATCACTAAGGATTTCCTTAGGTGAAGGCTAATTCTTTGGGTAAACAAGGCTATTCCTAATCCCCCCTCACAAGTTCCCTAATCCGTAAACATCCTAGCAACCTGAACAGAGATAATGGGTTAGAATTAAGTGAAAATTGGCTCCCTCTGATTCATAATTAACAGTAATAATCCCTGTAGAAAAGTATCTCATAATTCTTTAAGTTTAATTCATTAAAGACCCCACCTAATCACTCTCAAAATTAAAAACATTTAAAAAGTAATTAGAACAAAAAGTAATAAACTTTGATCTAATAAATATTTTAAAATAAGTTCAAAACAATCATAACAAAACCCTAATTAAATTCAATCATGCTAAATAAATAATAAAAGAATTTTACCAATAACAAAACCCCACCTAATCACTCTCAAATTATAATATTTTAAATTAGTTTTAAACCCTAATAGAACCTCTTAATAGAAACACTAAAACCTTAAATAACTGAATAAAACCCTTAAATACCTAATAATAGACTAAATACCTAATAATAGACCTCTCAAATTAAAATATTTTAAATTAGTTTTAACATTAAAACCTTAAATAATTGAATAAAACCCTTAAATACCTAATAATAGACTAAATACCTAATAATAGACCTCTCAAATTAAAATATTTAAATTAGGTTTAAACCTTAATAGAACCTTTTAAAGAAACATTAAAACCTTAAATAATTGAATAAAACCACTTAAATACCTAATAATAGACTCTAGTTAATTAAAACAAAATTAATAAACTTTGACCTAATAATAATTTAATAATTTCAAAACTATTAAAACAAAACCCTAATCGCACTTAATAAAATAATAAAAAAGGATTTTACCAAATAACAAAACCCTAATTAAATCACACATAATTAATAATTAAAAAGAAATCTTACCAAAACAACCTAGCCGACACTTAGTTTTCACGTCATTTCCAGTATTTAAAACCTAATCTTCTCATTATCTAAACCCAGGCTCATTGTCCTGAAGATGGATCCTGATTTGGATCCGAAACGTCGACGCTCTATTGACCAAACTGTGGCTATTCCGACCAATCATGAAGTTCCCACTCGTTGTATCATGGCTAGTATATGCGTTCCACACCTCATTCAACTGCTCAACCTTATTTTATTGAATAAAAACACATTCAATTTATATGTACAATATCAAATATCCAGGTCGTGGCTCACGACAATATTAGATCATAATTCTTATTACAAACCGAGGGGAAAAGAGGTGTTACAATTGCTATTTGTTTACACCATACAATGGGCTTTTTCATAAATGCATTCTCTTTGTTTTGTGAACCACAAGACACGGTCGAAATACAACTAGGGTGTTGGTGGGATTTTGTCGAAAGAGTGTGGCAAAATCCCTTCTCTAAGTAGTGTTGGGCCTCAGAAATGTCACATTTATATCCTCATTTTCCTTCACTATTCCTTACATCTCATCGTCCCATTAACCTTCCATCATACCATTTCCATAATGATACTTGGGTTTCTCCTAATTATTTTCCATTGTATTCATTTTAGTATTATAAGTGAATTTATGATTAAATCTTAGAAAAATGACATATTTTCATTATATATCAAGGTTGTATGAGTTTGATGATGTGTGCAGGCATATGTGAAGATTTCAACAAAGTCAAATATTACCACCTAGCCTCAAATTCGAATTTCATCATCAAGCTTTGAAGATTTGAAGAATATTTGGGACAATCATTCAAGCATATTCAAAGGAGAAGATCACTGAGACTTTGATAGGATATCTTATCCAAGATATGAGTGGAGGATTTGAAGGAATAATTTGAGAGAATAGTGGATCTGTAATTATGACACTCTTCAAGACTTTCATGTATATAAGAGAGTGCTCTCTTTTCATGAGAGGAGATTATTCATTATTAGGAGTTAGAGTTAGAGATCATGTAATTCATAATTTGGTCTTGTAATTAGGAGAAGGGGATTCTTAGCTTTGTTATTCTTTCATGCTTTGTCATTTGACTCTTGTAATATAATTTGAGATTGATATATTGTGTGAGCTCACATATGTCTTTTGTCATTCAACTCTTCACATGTTGTATTGCCTTCCTAGATTAATTTCCTTCTTTCCTAGTTAGTCTTTCAATGCTTTCCTAGATTAATCTCATTTCAGCAATTTAGATTATATTAGTTCTACTTCAGTCTTGCATATATAGTGTGTGTGCTTCGTAAGCCTATGAAGCTCGGATTGACAAATTAAATAGTTGGGAAAATACTACAACGAAATTAAACGACAATATTTCTGCCTAACAAGTAGTTGTGTTCCTAGAGACATAAAAAATGAAAGTAAAAGAAAACAAAGTTCTCATGCATGAAATGCCATGACCTATCTTATGAAATAAATAAGACACAATCAACAAGTAATGAACTTATCAACTATCATCTCACATCTAAGGTGTAATATATAATAAAAGAATAAACAATCTTTTATTAAATGTTTGAAATATGACTTAAAAAACACCTTGTGGATGAGTTGATGTAGCTAAATGGGCTCCAAAGACACCCTTAGGAATGGTTCTTTGACCTCCTTGTGTGCTCCAACTTGAATCTTGGTAGAAGAGTGAAGTAATTTTTTATGGTAGGGTGATAAGAGCAAGGGTGCTAAATCTCTCTTGAAGAATTTCAGCAGCATAACCTTACTCTAGATATTGAATGAATGATATGATTTCAATGGATTTATTTATAGGTGAAATGGTGAACCTTCTTTTGGATATAGCTTCAATCTGAACTATCCCAATTCATTAATGAAGTAATGGGATAAAGATGATTAAAGAAGACTATATCAAACTCTATTAATAGAAATAATGGTTTGATAAGGTATGCACTTACCCACTATGCCATTTTGGAGGGTGTATGGGCATTAATGAGGTGATAAAATAATAGTTTTTACTTTAAGATGATATCACAAATTTTAATTGATTTGATCTTGTATGTTCCATGTGCAGAAAATGAGGTAAATATTGTGCTATGTAAATTTTGGTCAACTTTGTTTTGACTTGGCTCAATATGGTATGATTGAGGCCACATGATGATGGAAATGAGGGTTATGGCTACCATGGTGATGCTTTCAAATAAAAATGCTCAAAAATGAGCAAGTGAGAAAAAATTAGGCTAATAAAAATTATCCCCTAATGTATGAGGTTAGGAGAAAATCATGTGGCTAAAATACATCATGATTTTCATTCCACAAATAATGGAACATAAAGGAAAACAAGAGAGGAGTAAAGTGATCAAAGAGGGATGAGTACTCACATATGACTCTCGAGAACCACCTACAAAGAACAAACCAATCATGTAAGGTGCATACATAATCTTAATATCAATGAGGTGGGCATATCTAGACTCATGAAACTAAACCAATACAATATGGTGTCATGGCATCATGGGGCTAGATCAAAGTACTTCAAATTTCCATAATAAAATACAACATAAAACCAGGATTATGAAGAATTTGATCCTAGTACATAAATGTGGCCAATATCAAATTATATCTAAATACATGTGAAGGAACAATGTCACCTTGAGGGATGTCGAATCTCAACAACTAAAGCATTATTGAATAATATGGGGCTTAATATCTAAAAATATCTATCTAGAAGAAAGCTCTAACTTGTGGCTCAAAATAATTGTTGAATGGAGCCAAACAAATCCAAAAATTTCCAATTGATGATGGATCATTATAACCACCACTGTCTAGAAAATGTAGGGAACTAAGTAAGTGTTTCTCACACCCGCGGGATTCAAATACTACTAGAAAGAGTCCTACATGACTAAGGTATTCGACAATAATTGAAACAATTGAACCACTTATGTGTATGATTCTCAATGGTGTGATAATGAGTTGATGTCGATCATGTGAGAAACTACCAAGTCAATGAGAAATAGTGAATTTCTTTTCTTGGTTTTAGGGAACCCATCAATAATGGAAATGGGGCCAAGGTACACAAAGCCTCTAAACAAAGCTCCTAGAATAAATGTGCTGATGTCAATAGAGGAAGGTTTGTGGGAGTCTGGGTATTTGGGAACCCTAGAAACTAGCATGAGGTACAATATACAATGTAGAAAATGGTACTGACTTTGACTAAGACAATAATGGATAAGGAATTTAGTGAGAATGGGACTCAAGAATCCCCTTATTCAAATCATAATGGCAAGTCTAAACTAGTAGTAAATGTATAACTCCATGGATTATAATCAATAATAGGAAAGAGGGTTGAGAAGACAACTCAGAGGAAAGACATAACATATGACCAAGAAAGACAAACCATAATGAGGGGGACACAAAGCAATCTATGGATTGAATCAACATAGAATGGGGGATTGAAACAAAGAGACTTCAAGGTTGACTTAACACAATGCTCTAAACAAGGACAATTGTAAATGCTACTAAAAATAGACCTGTTGATGCTTAAATCCATTAGGATCGAAACGAAAACCTCACGAGGATGTAAATCCCCCTGCTTTTTTACAGAGGTAGTACTCGTCTTCAGATTTTATTGAGATTTTTAAAATATTCAAAATGTGGGACTTGATAGAAGTCTATTATAGTAATTCAAAGAAACAAAAATATTACAATAAAGTAAAAGAAAAAAATATGTTTTCTTTTTAAAAAAAGTTCCTAAGAAAGGAACATGAATCACACATTTAAAGAAAATAAGCAAAATTTCCTCACATCCATCATAGTTTGGGATAAATATTTATGATCACATAAAATAAAAAAGAAGATGATCTGCATGCATAAAAGAAATTTAATAGAATGGACACATGGGCATATCAAATAAAGATAATGATAGATAAACCTCAAATACTTTATATTCTGAAAATAGGGTTACAAAGCACAGTCGCGATTGTTCCCAAAGTAGTTCTCTTGGAATTTCAAAAAACATATAGTTTGTTACATATTCTTGAAATTGTAAATGTGTTTATCTTAAATACTGGGATAGGGGCTCCCACAGACCATAAATCAAATAAATACAAGAAATAAGATTTTATAAAGAATATGGTGGGCGGTACAAGGATCAAGAAGACTTGGTAACAAGAAAAAAAAAGGAGTTATCAGTGTTCGATTAAACCTTTCTAGTGAAAGAGGTGGAGTAACCGGATGAAGGACTTGATAAAGAAAAGAAAGATGTGATCAATGTAAACTTACTATGATTGTTGCTTGTGTCTTCATTTTCTCAGTGATGTCAATTTATCATTTTCATTGGCGATTACAGGAACCGTCTCAACTTCCTCTTGCCCTTCATTTGTCAGTTTGTTGATATCCTTCTTGAACCATTCTTCGATGTAAATTTTCATAGGTGTTGTTGATTTGGTGTTTTGACTGTTTTTCCAATGCCCAAACACCTCTTTTTCATATGGAATTATACGCTCTATGATTTTATTTAGCTCTTTTTAAAGGTATTATCAGGTTGTGTGCATCAATTCGCCATGGAACATCATGAGGCCAAAAACGTGATCCGGCTTTCCATCCAGTGTGTCATCCTCGATCTAGCACTTGGAGCGCAGTGGAGTTGGCGGTTAGCATATCAGTGGGATTCTATGGGTGAATCGGAAACATGGTTTTTGTGCCTACCCACGCCCTCCAGCTATGGAACTCATCGCATTCAGACTTGAGCAGTTGCATTGACCGCTATTTTGAGTGCACGAGGTTATTGGAGGAGATGTGTTATGTTGATAAAATTAATGAATTTATGTTTTTAGAGGGCATCGACCCTTTTAGTGGTCAAACTCTCAAGTTGTGTACAAACTCTATAAATACTTGTTGGTTTGTTCCACCAAAGACACGATTTTTATATATACATGTAGAAATTATCTTGAATTTTGTTGTAAACTCTGTTTTTGTAATTAATATCAATGTTGTGTTAATTTTGTGATTGCTTTTTTACATTTAAGTAGTGCCATGACCATCTGGGGGGCCCATCGGTGGTCTAGGTAGCTTGTTCATATCAGTGTATATTCATGTTTTCGCATTTGGCTTTCATAACTTGCTAGTTTCAAGTTACTTGTTTAAATCGATCACTGTGTATATATTTTCTAACTTGCAGATCACTTTCTGGATTGTATATGTCTTATAGAGAAATTATAGTCATCCATACTTACTTGTTTATATTTCGATACCTAACACTTTGTTATGCAGGTTGTAATTTATTTGTTTATAAGTTGTTTAATTGTGCCATCATGGCTCTTTTCTTTGTTTTATAAGTTGTAAATTACTTTGCAGAATATCCATTTAAACAGTGTCCACTTCATTAAGTTGTAATCCTTGAATACTATCTATAGGTTTGAATAACTTGTTAATCATGTTTATAGCATCATTATGATAGGATAAGAGTTTATTTTGAATTATATTCTAGTTATGATTTTGAGTTATGATTTTATAGGCGTGCATGAATTATCAATTATGTACAAAGTATTTTCCAAAATCAATGTGACAAAGCAAGTGATTGATTTTGAATCTCTTCTGCACAATGTTTGTAGACCATATGGATTATAAGAACATATAATGTTGTTTTTATTATGGAAAATCTTTATATGGACTACCTTATCCATACTTTGCATTTCTCTGTAGAAGTTAGCATCGAGTTGATTCCATTTGAATTGTCATTAGTGATTAGATGCCATCGTGATGTAATTCGCCACCGTAGACACAATCATCACATTTGAATACCATTACAACACTCTTGCTTTCAGTTAGGTAGATTATTGGAAAGATAAGGTTTATTTCCTGCAAGATAAAAGTAATTATGAGTTTTTGAAGACATGCTTTAAGAATAGAGTTCACTTTGTAAAGCTAATTCCAATAGATTGTTTACTTATTCAAAGAGTGATTGTTCATTCATAAAGTTGCTTACTTAGATTAAATAGTTCATAGTCCTAGATTGCTTAAAGCTCATATTTAAAGGTTGCTTTGTATATTTAACATAGAATATGTTGTTTAAATGGATTTTAAAAGTCATCTTTTAAAGTAGAACTGTAAATTGAAAAAGAGTGTTGATCCCTAGGGTAATCCATCCTCTTAGCTAGTTAATCTTTCTGTTAGATTTTATTTCTTCCTTGACTCATACTGTGTCACAACTCTAAGTTTACTTACCATGTTTGACAATTTAATTGAGGGAAATTAGTACATATAGTTTACCCATCATTTTTGGCATCGTTGTCGGGGAGTTGTCCAAAGGTAGAAAACAGTTAGAAAGTAGATTATTTCTTATCATTAGTACTATTTTGGTGGTGGGGGAACTTTAATACAAGACATAAGAACCTACACATCTGTTATAGTAGGTTCCCCCAAACCCAATGGTAGTTTTCATTTTTGTATCGCTTTCATGAACAAACCTAGGGATCCAAAGGGTAGATATATAAAAACCAAACCAAAACTTCCAATCAAGGTTCCTTGTAAAATTTTTGGAGGAAGGAAAACTCCATCCATAAACTCTGCAAAATGGTACTGGAAAGTAGGGGATAACTCAACTCAAAAATCTAAAAAATTCTCAGAAGAGACCAAAACTGGGGAAACCATAGAGTAGAAAATTGAGACATCAACAGTAGTAGGACAGGAGGCAAGACCACTCGAACCTTCATTAGAACCAACCAACACAACCTTTTCCTTTTCACCACCATCATGGGACTCTAACTTTGTATATATCATTGACCCTAAACAAGTGAATTCCCTCTTTGGTAGTTCAGCAAATATAGTTGTATCCCAAGTTGAAACAACAAATTTGGAACCAATAGTTTCAACAGGCTCGAGTAAAGTCTCGGACATCCAAATAGTAGATAAATCTTCCTATCGAAGGAATATCCTTCCTAAAAAATAACCTTGGGACACTTTGTTATCTTCAAGGATAAAACCATTCAGGCATTCTCTCTTTAGGAATCAAATCAGTATGGATGATCAAGAGGATCACAACCATGTGAGACATGATGAGGGAGAAGAAGTTGGAAACCAAACAGAAACCACTTTTGGATTTCCAATTTTGGATACTACACAAAATATTAACATGAAGAACATTCCACTCTCTTCACTACCCACCTTTTATGGTAAGAGCAGTGAGGACCCAGATACCTTCCTATTTGAGTTTGACATCTTCTGTAGAAGTTATAGCTACTTGCAAGATGCTCATAAATTAAAACTTTTTCCTGACACTCTCAAGGATTCTGCACTTATATGGTTCATGGGATTAGGAGAGTCTAGTATTAGATCTTAGGAAGATATGAAGACTATATTTCTTAAGAAATACCAAGACTATTGCAAATCTAAGGATTCTCATAATGATATTTTTAAAATTCAACAGTTAGAGGATGTGTTGGTCTTAACTGTCTTATATCCTTTCTGATTTTATTGACCCAGGGTTCATGTTTGTTCAACGCACATAATGCATCCCTCCTGGTAAACCAGAAGGCAACATAGCGCACAGAATGTGTTGGGCAGTCTCACCCGAGATAGCTTTAATGGGCGGCTGTAATACTCATGTGTTTACAACCTAGGATTTAGGGTGAGATATAAGTACTATATATTTGAACCATTATTATAACTTGTAACCACAATATACCATCATTTGCGAATACACAAGAAATATAGCAACTCATTCATTAAACATAACAATGACTACTGAAGATAATAAATATATGCATGCATTCATCACATAACACAAATGTTACCATGGTTCACCCCCTCTTGGGCTACTTCCACAAATATTTGGCTCTTGGCTCTTTTATTATCGTCGTTCGTTCATTATAGTGTCGCGCGCTTTACAGATCCCTTCAGCTGGGCCAAGATATATTCTGAGATGAACTGGCTCGCACCAGGCTCCTCAACCTACGATCTAACCCTTAATATCTACCCTCCCCTAGCCTCTCTAGCTCAACAACTTACAAAAATAGATCATACAACAAAATATTACATATCACAACAACTCATAGGTAACTAGATAAACTTGATAATACTCTGAACCAAACCCCATGATACCTAAGTATCGATATTTATATATTTTCTGGCTCTTCATCCGTTACAATATATTACCAAAAC
>JASDQU010310278.1:35055-48306 GCA_032191745.1 Picea mariana
TCCCTTCCAATGTATGAATAAAGTAATGAGGCACTTCTTTTGGTGGTGTCAACCTCCATTGTGTTATGAATTTTTCTATGTGATTAGTTGGCCTTCCTCATCCCTAATATTTATGAAATGTATTGTTCCCCTACTCTACGCCAAATCTAATGTGCAGTAAAAATTTTCACTAATACCAGTCTTGAATCATTTCCTTGTGTGCGCCCCACCATCTTGTAGGTGTTTCCTTGAGTGCAATATCCAAGGATAACAACCTCTGATTTTCTAAATCTTCTTCTTCATAGTTTTTCAAGAATTATTCTAGGTCATTCAAACCATGAAAAGTGGGGGGCTCCCTTGCCTCTATACTGACCCACCTTACTGCACACCATATTCTTGCACACCTCCGTGTGGAGACTTCATGTAGTCTCCGCTGCCATTTTTCCATACCTGTCTTGGAGTTTGAGGCACACGATGTAATGCTTCCCCAACTGAGTACCCCATCTGCAATTGGGTTGACATAATATTATTCTCGTGTGTTAGTCCTATATAGATGAATTATGTTGGGCCCTTTGTTTTTGGTTAGAAGTTGCGCAAGGAAGGCTACAGTCCCAATTTTGGTCAAACACAAGTTACGCAAGACACAAAGGAGTTGGATAGTGGATCAAGAAAAGAAACATAAAATGGTTCTGAAGAGGGACATCGCAACACCAACAAGGAAAAATAAGTTACAACATAACAAGAACAAGAAATCATGTAGCGTCTAAATCCAGAATATACCACTCAACCTACATATATGAGATGCATATGATTGTAAAGGGTTACATGGCATAGCTGATATAAATGAGTAGAACGTATGGACAACGTAGACAGACTAAATGTTTTGTGATTGTAAATTGTATCCATTTTGGGAAAAGGGTAGATAGAGATCTAAGGCATGATTCCAGAGCCAGAAGATTGTAATAGAGTAATGACTTATATCTGTGAAATTGTATATGAGAATATCTTTTGATAATATATATGGAAGTACGTAAAATTTTGAAATATTATGTGTAATTATCTATTAATGGTTATGAATTGTCTCTTTATTTTACTTCTTTCTGTCTGATAAGATCAATGTTCTATAATTGTTTGCAATTGTTGCCACAACTTGAATTTGTTTATTGTTAGTTATGAATGAGTTCATATATGTCCTTTGATTAGTTCTTCTTGTGAAAGGATATGGTGAATATTGAAGATTTTGGAAACCTGCCTAAGTATTCTCCTTTCCCTTCCCTATATTGTCTTGTTTGCTCTTCGGGTGAGACTTATTCTCTCTGGAGGAGATGAAAATGCTAGTGCTCTAGAATAGTTGGCACCTTTTGTTGGTAACCTGGGTAGGACCCTGGTCTGATCAATTTTGCACCAACAAAATGGTTTTGCTGTTGGGACCTTTGTTAAAAGGGAACCTATAAGGAGAATGCTTCTGTGGATTCACTGATCCGATATTCACCAGTGGTGGGAGAGAAATTGTGACACCTTCATATGGAAAGAAGTGGAGCTGAGAGGAAAACCTGTGAAGGATACATAGGAGGTTGTCTTTTATTCAGAAATATCAAGTGACTAGCACAAGATATTCTGGGTTAAGTTTCTGGAAGAAGTTTTCCACTGGATAGAAAGGCTCCAAGAAGATTCAGAATTCCAAGAATGAATCAAGAAGACCTGCGCTTGGGATATAGAAAATATCGCAACACTTCATTGGCTAGATCATCTGGTAATGTGAGTGATTGATTTCTGGGTCAATACAACATTATAAGGATACATTATTGAGTTTGTAGTTGAGAATCATCAATTGTTTTCATGGGAAGAAGAGGATTTCAAGAAAGATGCAAGGGGAATATTGTTGAGAGAAATCCCCCTGTGGATTAAAGTTTTATTGATGGAGGAAGGGATGTTGACTATGTCCTTGACTGATATGGCTATGTAAACACCCTCACTTGGGGTGGGGTGAGTTTGGGGTGGAATCATGGCCTGAGAGAGGGGAGAGGGTTCTTTGAAAAATGGGGGAGCACCAAGAAATGGACTCAAGGGATGAGAGAGCCCTGAAAAGAGCCACCATAGTTGAGAAGTGGTGGCGTGGTAAGATAAATAAAGTAGTGAGACAGTTTGAGAAGTTGCAGAAAGAAGTCAGACTAGGAGAATTCGAGGAAGGACAGATGGAAGAGTTGCAAAAGATGAGAAGACAGGAAATACTGTCTAGTCAAAGATTAAATGAGAGATAAGCGTAGAGAGAAATAAGTCCCCAAGAGGGTGGACAAGAAGAAGAAGGAGTAGAAGCACGGGAAAAGGAAGTTGGCATGGATCTTAAAGAAGAGAGAGAAGATTCATTCCTGATGCCAGGAAATATCAGGGATACAGTTGGAGAGACTTCTCTAGAGGATGAGAACGAGACCCCCCAGATCAAATAAACCTTCCCCAGATCCAATGGCACCATCCTAGAATCACTCTTACCCCAAGTGTATTCTATACAAGTGGTAAATTCTATACTACCTTCTTATGATATTCCTGTTCCATTACAGTCAATTAGTCAGTCACAACTGGGAAGTGCGAATACTAGGAGGATATTGGGATCCCCTGGTAGATCATAACCATGAATGTTAGGTTTTATATTGGTAGGAGTAGCAAGATTAGTAATGGTTGGTAATGTAGGAGGTTCGATTTATCGATACCCAGAATATTGGGGTAAGGGAGACGAGGATTTTGAGAAACATTGGTTCTTATGTGAAGCAATCTCGAGGTGCAGAGGGACTCTGGATGCAAATAAATTTGTGGAGTTTCAAAATACCTTGAGAGGTTGTGCTCTCAAATGGTACATGAAGGCCATTGAGCCATGAGTACCAGGAGTGTGTTAGCGTCAGAAGTCACTCCTGGATTGCTTGTAGGAGCAGAGCCTGACACCCATCAGTTTAATGTCACGATTGTTTGAAAGGGGTGATCAAATGGAAGAAAACTCGAAACAATCGTCTCAACTCAGAAACTAGGCCAGACATGCATGGATGAGTGAGGTCTTGATAAACTTCAAATAGTGAGTTGCAATAAGGGTGAGTAGATGGAAGACTTCATGAGAAGGGTGCAAGGTTCTGCTATAGGCATCAAGCTTCTAACAGACTGTGTGAGCAGGCATCTGAAGACAAGATCTTCTTACTTCCAAATGCGGGGAACCAAAGAAAACAACAATGCAACAATAAATCATTTACCATAACATAACTGTGTTAATTCATACGAATCATTCGATCATGAACTCTCCAGCAAGAGATGAAACATAGATGGAAAAGGAAAACTGTTTATCACAAACCAAGAAGTCTCAAACACAGATACATAACCCAGAAAGCTAGAATGGTCGTTAAAACTTTACAGTCGGGAGCTTAGCTCTACCATCGATAGATACAAAAATGGAGAAAATGCCTTCATATACTCAGAACAACAACAACAGCAAAATCAAGACACTGCATTGAAGGCTTTGCGTCTGCATGGCTTTCTGACAGTCAACCTCTGAAAGATCGTGCAACTTATGTCAAACGCAATCTAACTCCTTGACAGTTCCAACGGTGAATCGACGTGCTTTTAATTCATTTCCATGCTTTCCCATTATGGTGGAGATGATGTCTAACCACCACCAACCACTTCAATAACTGCTTCATCAAGATTGGGGATGGCCCGACCAACTTGGCACCTTCAGGACGTGGAGGGCATCCCGCGCTGCCACCTGGAACAACTGACTGGCCTAAAGAATAGGCATGAGGGCCAGCACGGAAGATGGGGCACGAGAATGAAGTGGTGGGGCCAGAACTGTGAGGGAAAAGGAAGAAAAGATGAGGTTTAAGAGAGGTGGAGGGGGAGGCATGTGGCGAAAGACGATAAGTGGAAGGAGCATGACAAGGCATAATGGGTGCACTTGTGGTAGGAGGCTGTCGTGGAAAAAGATGGGACACATGGCAGGCGATGAATGGATTGGGAAAGGGACCATGTGGACCAAGAGAGGGGGAAGCGACAGATGTCGGAGGATGAGGAGAGGGCAGAAGGGCGCAAGCCTCATCGCAAGGCCAGGAGGAGGACAGGTCTACAAGATGACATGACGGGAAGGAGGCCCACCTTGCTAAACACAGAGTTGCTGAGAAGAACAAGATTATCCAAGCACCGTTGATCCGGGCGTGTTGATCTGGGCCGCTGGAAAGTTGCGTGCCCAATTCCGGACCCCCCCCTCCGCTTAAAGGTAGAATGGAAGGGGGGGTCTGGAATTGCCTTTATCGTCGTTGATCTGGGTGCTATGATCTTGGCTGTTGAAGAGGTGCACCCTGGATTTTGGACCCCCCCCCCTCTTAAAGGTAGAAAGGCGGGGGGGGGTCTGAAATCGCATCTGCGCCGTTGATCCGAGCATCGCGATCCTTGCCGTCCAGACTTGATTTTCATTTAATCATGGGCGCATTAGCACCCAAACTTAGGAAAAGTGGGTTTTTAACCCATTCCTTTGCATTCTAGCCCCCTTACAAGAAATATCGCTAATAGAGTGCAAGGTCAAGTGTTCACACTTGACCAAGTATGGACAAAATCCATAGAGGAGTTTAAGCTACCTCAGTCAAAACAATAAGTTTTGTCTGATTTGCATGAAATTCAACAAAGGGAAGGTGAATCGGCCAGGGAATATAGTTAGAAATTTAAATATTCTATAGGGAGGTTAGCACATCTAATTAACATAAAAGAGAATGGTATATTCAAGGATTTATACCTCTGACACAAATTCCATTGACACAACAACAAATAGCCACTTTGACAAATGCCTTGGAACAATCAATGAAGATTGAAGCCATGGCAAGATATCTGGGGGGCTGAGAGTGACTAGACCCCCAACATATGAAAATTTGGCACAACTACAAGGACACATATTAGCACTCACAAAAAATATTCAAGAATTGACGATAGCCAGACAAGGACGACTGCAAGTCTAGTGTACCAGATGCTACATAGGACATTTGGTGAATGAATTTCCATGGATGAGGGGAATGAGACCTCCTCAGAATCCGATGGGACCCTCACAAGACCCATGGGAGGATTTGCACAAGTATCCACGAATTTACCATTCCATACCCCAACCCCATTGTTGGGTCACCAAAGTACCATCTTTTTACCAACCTTTCACTTCACTTTCACTTCACTTTTAACCATATTCCTTATTCCGATACCCTTACATTAAACCATTTTCATGATTACATGGGTTTTAGAAATATTATTTTCCAATGCATCTATTTTAATGTTTTTGAGTGAATTTATGATTAAATATTGGAAAAATGACATGCTTACTCTTATATATGAAAGTGGGATGAGTTTCATGATGTTTACAGGTGTATTTGAAGACTCCAACCAAGACAAATTTCACCATCAAGCCTCAAATTCGAATTTCCTCTTCAACCCCTTGATGATTTCATGAAGATTTGGAAATTTACTCAAGTATCTTGGGTGGAGATTAATCATGAAAGAGATATTTGTGAGAGGATTTGTAGAGATATCACTTGATAGGTGTGAGCACATGGTTGTAACCAAATGAGACATTTGTGGATCTAAGTTATCTTAAATTTTTGTATAAATAGGAGTGCCTACTTCATTTCAAAGGGAGGGCTCTTGGAGCATTGTGTCCAACTTATGATGGAATAAGAATCAAAATTTCTTTTCACATCAGTTTCCATTCTCTAGTTTAGATTTAGAATGATTTATTTTTTGTCTTACTTTGTTCTTGGGAGAATTGAGCTCACTCCAAATAAATCATAGTAGCATCTTGTTCTTTTTCTAATGCTTTGAATAGGTTTATATGATTTATTGTTTGTATTAGAATTATTTGATGATCTTGATTGTTGATAGGTTATTTGAAACATTACGAGAAGACCTCCTATAAGGGATCTAATGTTTTCATGCCTACAACAACTAATCCTTTTTAAGTGTATTTATTTTCAATGCATGAGTGTTTACTTGATGATCTTGACTGTTGATAGATTTTGTGAAACATCACGAGAGGACCTCATTTAAGGGAGCTAGTGTTTTCTTGCCTACAACAACTAAGTCTTATTAAGTGGAATGAAAGAGTTAGGATTTGATTGAATTTTCTTAGATTAGAGTTAGATTCCTACTCCTGCATATATTTTGTTGGCATCATTACAAGCTTACAAGCATCCCTAGTTGATAATTAAATGAAAGAAATTTAAGCAATTGAATTGCCCAACATTTTTGGCGCTGCTATCGGGGATGGTGCTAAGGGATTAGGCATTAGGAATTTAATTCAGTATGTTGTATTTAGTTTTATTGATGCAAATAAAGGGATATAACTCATGATGAAAGGACAACTTGGTGACAACAGGATCTCGATAAGCATGAGACAGTTCTACATGATTATTTTTATTTTTTACTTTATGTTTGTTTTCATAAAATTTCATTCACTTCCCCAAAATTTTCATTTTGTGGTGTAGTAAGAGCCACCTCGTTTACTAATCATTGGTAGGAATATCTATAGGAAAAAGGGACACACATCAAGGAGGAAAACAAGTGGAGTTTCATCAGTTAAGAATTTGCGATCTACATAATAGGTAATTTTTTCTTAAAATGCTTTTCAAAGTTGAAGATTTCAAAGATTTAAAGCATTGCCAAGTTCCTGAGTATGCTCTCTTCTCGCGGCTTGTTGTGATTTGGAAGAGAAGAAAGGAGAATTTCGAAATAAGTTTGTCCTAAATGTCTATTTTGATTTGAAAATTTCTAATGTTTCTGCGACAAATATTCATAAATAGAATTGAAAAAAGTCTAGATTTTCGTCTCCAAATTTACAATTTTCTTATCTCTAGGCTTCATCATAGATTATGCATTTCATATATATATATAAATCAATAAAAATATATATAGTTTTAAAACATAGTTTAAAAAATAATTTAAATATATATTAAGAACAAAAACTATATTTAAAAATAAAAATAAAAACCATGCATATAGAACTTTGTCACATAATAAAACTTTGGGCACAAAATAAAAACAACATGCAAACCACAAAACCATCCGACCCTTTGGTGAACTGGTTAATGCACTCCGCAAACATCTAGTTGATAGGGCTTTGGCCTTTAAAAACAATAACAATAACCTACAACAAAATATTACTCTGCACAAACAATCACAACTTTCGAGCTCTGGTTCAGTGGTAAAACCATATAAATCCCCCGACGTTTGCATTTCTCAGGCTTTGGCTCATTTGACCTTTGTTATTCCAAACTGCAAACTACAATAAAATACCACCCTCCACGCCAACCAAACCTCTTCCCTCTAGAGTGATGGAAAACATTTGTTTATTCGGTGTTAGATCCACAAATCATTTCTATTATTCAGGTCTTTAAAATTGAATCGAAATAATAATATTCCGGTGGTTATTTAATAATTCGACATGTGGTGTGTTTGTTTAGAAATTTTATTCGGTGTGCGGAGGACATCTTACACCCATCACAATAAATACAATTCAAATAATTTTATTCTTTGGTGCATTGGTAAGTCATTTGGATGGCACAAAGGAGATCATTAGTTCAATTCTTGTCGGCGCTCCTATTTTGGCACTTGTTTCTTAATGCATTTTTCTCCACTCCAACGCCATCCCAAATTGAGAATCCCTATTTTGTAGCAGAATGTTCCTTCTTACGCCTACCCCAGCCCAAATTTACTAATAAACATTTGAAAATCGAACAGTATGTTGACAATTTAACTATCAACATACACCATTTTCATCTCTGTGGATAAAATCATGGCATCGAGGAAATAAGTGGGAGGTGAATACGTAGACTGTGGAGAAGAGAATGTATCCAAGAAGGAATCGCCTAAGGAAAGGTAAGTTGAATTAAATGCCAAATATTTGTCAAGAAAAAAATGCCAATTCGATTTCCCGAGAAACGTTTTGAAGACATAATACTTCATTTTTTTTTACAGCAGAGGTTAATTGTACAATGAAAAATTGAGTTGGGTTTCAACAAAAGACCATAAAAGAGTTTAAAAAAAATTGCAGATTGGATTGCCAGGTATGCCCTTTCCATCAAATTTCATGATTGAAAACAGAGAGCAGTTTAGAAATTAAAAAATGAGATTTTCTTTGTTTTATTTGAACAGAAAATTGTTGTTGAAAGAACATACATAGAGTTGAATTAAAACAGAGTCTGCAAGCTTGAAAAGATCAAAACAATTGTTAAACCTATTCATTTCTCAGGCTTCGACCTTTACAATTTTCTTTTAACTATACGCCTACAACAAAACTATTAATTTGCGCAAACTATGACGTCTGGTTTGCATAATCAAGATTGCAGGTTCAATAAGCATTGTTAGGAATTCGACCTTTTTCACTACATAAAAAATAACATTTTCGCTCTGCTCACAAATAATTTTTACCATCATGATTTGTATTTTGAATCACTGAAATTGAACATCAAATGAAGAAGTTATCAAAGAAACATTGACTGGTAGTCTAAGGTGCACCACTTCCTGAGAGGTAAAAAGTGCATTTCATTTTATTTATTTTYCTTGGATTTGTTCTATTTAGCATTAGTTGTGAATTTTTGTGTATGTATCATATGAAGAAAGACTGATCACCTCTATTCTTTGATAAACTCACATTTTATTGCATGTCAATGCTAAGTTTTTTGCAGGTTCTGGCATGATGAAGAAGACCAATTTATGCACTAGTGGTTTTCAAAGACCACATACTCTTGATAAAAGCATGTCCCAATGAAATCATGAAGAAGTCAATATCATTATATTTCAAACCATATCCATCATACCATTGCTATCAAAAGAAGCCTCTCAGATCCATTATGTGATGATTCATGTTCTTTCCTTTGAGCCTAACATGTTTAAGTCAAACCTAAAATTTTCATCTTCCTATCCCTAATAGATCATGGCTTCACCCCTTTGCAAGTTTCATACTTTCTTGCCTCACTTTCATTCACGCCTTACCCATGAATAAAGTCATTCATCTCACTTACCATGTTGATTTACCACATTGTCATTTTACTTTTTCCAAATAAAGCATGCTTGATATTTCATCTATGATCCTCTAAATCATTACTTTGTACTCATGTTAAATCATGGGTGTAATATCCCTAAGGCCGAACCCAATTGCAAATGTAAATGAAAATGTACTTAAGTTGGTGAGATGTTTTGATATCATTTTGTATGCACATTTCATGGCATAGTGCACGCATGTACCGCGTAGTAAAATGAGGAAGTTTTCACATTCCTAGATACCGCACGTAGCAACTTGAGTGCGTGCGATATTGAGGCTACATGAGCCTTTGTGTATATGCTATTTTTTATAGGCTGGTGAGCCAGTTATTATAAGCTAGGATTCTTATGTTTTCATTAGGCCGGAGATCCTATATGTTAAAGGCTAGTGCACCTGGTTTTGTACATGTCTCATATTTAATATAAAATACATTGTTGTGAGAAGAATGACCACGATAAAAGAGATGGGGGACTAAAATCCACTAGTTAGGGAAAGGGAGGGGCCTAAAAGTTAAGGAAAAGGGATAATCTAGGGAGCTTAATCCAAAAAGGAATATTATATTAATATTTCTTAAATTATAAAGTATGGATAATTATTTTATTCTAAGTTCTAAAGTTGGGGACAAGTGGGCCAAAGTAGCTCCCAACATGACAAGTGTCAAGTTGGGGACATGCATACATATTGTTGGGACTTAGTTCATTTCCTATCATCTTTTCCATCATTTGTCCCATCATTCCTTCCATCATTCTGGCTATCCAGTCAATCATCCATGATCATGCACACACCCATTGATCTATCCTTTGTATCTTCATGACCGTACCTGAAACTGTATCCATATCCTTTTTTGTGTCGGTGTATCTGGTTATCTTGGGAGCTAGATTGAAGAAGCGGGTTTTCAAGACCATGGGATATTGAAGAGGCGGGTTGTCAGGCCTATGAGAAACTTCTCTCTGGGTGAGAGAATTGTTGGGAATTTATTTCCGAAAGGTGTTGAACTACAACTACAGTTCTCTGAGACTTCCTATCTGGCCTGTTGCTGAAGCCTGAAAGGGAAGTGGGGCAGTCGAAGGACTTTTGAGCAGAGAAGGGGCACACTTCCTGGGGTGGGATAGGCATGTGGAGAATGAGGGACTGTAGGTTGTTAGTTGAGTGAGCACCTATGACGAAGTCTTTCCTGTGGTCCATGAACCATTAGCCTAGTTAGGAATCCCTTTACAAGGGTGGAGTTTAGTCCCAGCTTGAGGGTGACCCACTGCTGAGAGTGATGAGCAATGTGGTCTATGGCTGGGAGGTTTGTGGAAGTTCTGCATGCATTTGGTGACATTCTTACCAAGATAAGTGTCAATTGTGTGAGAAATTTACATGATGCATTGTTATTTACGTGTGTATTTTTATGGGTTACCATATGTGTGGTTATATCTATGTTTATTTTTATGGGTATTACTTGTATATGTTTCATGTATACATTTACTATTATTTCAGTGTGAATCCATGTATTTACAAATGTATTTTTATGTTTACATTTTATACATAAATGCTTCCACAAGAGATCTGTCTGCATATAATTTAATTGCATACAGTTCAAAAAATTCATGTGGCATAGCTCAGTTAGATGCTAGGTATGTTACAGTATGTTCCGCAGAGAGAAATGAGAGAGTTCTTTGGCATAGCGTGGACCAGTATGGATGGTCGGGGATGTTACAATGGGGGATTCCTTATGGCCCTCCTTCTGATAAGTCTTGACCCATCAACATCAACATATCATCTGGGATTGAGACTAGAGACGTTTTCAGTACCTTGAGGCTTGCATGCCTTAATGGCAAGTTCTCTCTCCAATAAATAGTTGGAATACATCAATGCCCACTGTTTGTTAGATCTTCTAGGTGACTCGACGTGCGACACATTTATTCGTACCTAGTAAGATGTACTTTGGCATCTTGACTCTCGTTGACATTAATGGTGAGTAGTCTCATGTCGGTTAACAATATTCATTAATGGTTGGTAATCTGACAATTTATTTCTATGTTCAACATCAACAAAATTTATTCCCATAGATAAGAATTATGCCATGATACAGATATGAACGAAGACTATATGGTTCCATGACACTCACAAAATTTTGCAATAGTGTTCCAGTAAATCAAATATTCATCTCCAAAGTTCAACACCAACAACTTAGTTCTATCAATAAGACGGTACATATGTACCAATTTTAGATCTCATCCTATGTTCATACAACCAAGCAAATCATATTATTTTCACTCTAAAGATCCATGATCCAATAGTAGCATCCAAAAGATTCCATCCATACAAATATCTCTCAGATGCATAGCTCATAATCTTATCAGGTAAGTGAAAGTATTTTGTTTTCCAATCTTTAATCAACAATTCCTTGAATGCTAAATACATGTATTTGGAAAATTTCTCACTCACCATTAAACTACCCCATTTGCTAATTTTCCAAGGATGGAAAACATCTATAGTTTGGGGGGGATATTCATTATATGCTATTCATTTATCCTATATAACATCTTTCATAATCTCATATGCTATTGACCAACATGTTTTCCCAATTGAGTGTTATTACTTTTATAAACACCTTCATTGACTTCCTAAAATGCATCATTGGTTTGTACACGAAGCACATATTCCAAAGAAAATATACCATGTGGAGGATGGTTTATATGCCCTTAACATACTTCAACACACCTTATTGAATAAGACTAAAAGTATTCAATGGTTGATACACACATTACTGAATCATCATTTTGAATGCATTCATATGATTGAAATTTCAAGTCTATTCTTTTTTGTAGCAAGAAAAAGAAAAATCAAAGTGTTGACACAAGAACCAACACTTACAATATTGAAGGTTGTCATTCAAGAACCAACCATAATCAATAAGAAGAAGTGTTTCTACATAAAGAAATACTTTTGGTTGTCACACAAGAACCAACCATAAGCAAGAAAAATAAGTGGTGTTACATAAGGAATACATATGGTTGTCACACAAGAAGCAACTACAAAAAGTAGGTTCCACTTAGACATCTTTCAACAAAAGAAGGCTCCATCACACAATTTGGGAATTTCAATGCAAGGTTGCATGAGGACATGCAACACCTTCAGTTGGGGGGTATGTTGGGTTGCCAAAGTACCATCTTTTTACCAACCTTTCACTTCACTTTCACTTCACTTTTAACAATATTCCTCTTTCCCATACCCTTACATTAAACCATTTTCATGATTACATGGGTTTCAGAAATATTATTTTCTAATGCATCCATTTTAGTGTTTTTGAGTGAATTTATGATTAAATATTGGAAAAAATGAGATATTTACACTTATATATGAAAGTGGGATGAGTTTCATGATGTTTACAGGTGTATTTGAAGACTCCAACCAAATCAAATTTCACCATCAAGCCTCAAATTCGAATTTCCTCTTCAACCCCTTGAAGATTTGATGAATATTTGGAAATTTACTCAAGTATCTTGGGTGGAGATTAATCATGAAAGAGATATTTTTGAGAGGATTTGTAGAGATATCACTTGATAGGTGTGAGCACATGGTTGTAACCAAATGAGACATTTGTGGATCTAGGAGAGATTTGTGGATCTAATTTATCTTAAATTTTTGTATAAATAGGAGTGCCTACTCCATTTCAAAGGGAGGGCTCCCGGGGCATTGTGTCCAACTTATGATGGAGTAATAATCAAGATTTCTTTTCACATTAGTTTCCATTCTCTATTTTAGATTTATAATTCTTAGTTTATGTCTTACTTTGTTCTTAGGAGAATTGAAATCACTCCAAATAGATCATAGAAGAATTTTCTTCTTGTTCTAATGCTTTGAATAGGTCTATATTCTTTATTGTTTTTATTAGAATTATTTGATGATCTTGATTGTTGATAGGTTATTTGAAACATTACGAGAAGACCTCTTGTAAGGGAGATAGTGTTTTCATGCCTACAACAACTAAGCCTTTTTAAGTTTATTTATTTTCAATGCATGAGTGTTTACTTGATGATCTTGATTGTTGATAGGTTTTGTGAAACATCACGAGAGGACCTCCTGTAAGGGAGCTAGTGTTTTCATGCCTAAAAAAACTAAGCCTTTTTAAGTGTATTTATTTTCAATGCATGAGTGTTTACTTGATGATCTTGATTGTTGATAGGTTTTGTGAAACATCACGAGAGGACCTCCTGTAAGGGAGCTAGTGTTTT
>JASDQU010310279.1:33538-46612 GCA_032191745.1 Picea mariana
AAAATTATTTTGTGATCCCTTGTTCCATGAATATTGAAAAGTATTCCATATTATTCCTTAATAATGATGATATCAATAGTTTTCCTTCATTCTGCTTTTTATCTATCTTCTTTTCAAAGACAATGACATCCTCTATCCTCTTTTCTTGGTCTTTGATTACTCTAGCCTTGGATATAATACCATCATATTTGGCTTGTACATCCTCTAGATGAAGTTCAACTTCGTCAAGTATATTCTAATGACCTTATTGAATCTTGCCTTATTTTTCTTTTTGAAGCTACAATGTCACCCCATTTATCATGTTCTAACATCCTTCTTCCATTCTAGATTGCATTTCTGATTTTACCTCATCAATATTTAGGGATTCTTCCACCTTATTGCAAATTTCCTCTTAAATTATTTTGGTATATTCTTCATCCAAGATCCTCATTTCTTCTTTATTTTGATAATTCTTCTTTTCTTCTTTATTTTGATAATTCTTCTTTTCATCTTTCAATCTCTTAACATCATCCAATAGTTTTTTTACTATGGTTTCTTAATCTACATATTTCTTCATCTTTGTTTTTCAAATCTCCCATTGACTCATCTTTTTCCCACCTTCCTCTTCTACTCTTCTCCTATTTTAATTTTTTAACTTCCTTAATGAGTGCTTCATTAAGGTCTCGTATATTAGAAATCTCATCACCCTTCTTGTTGACATCTTCCTTTGCTTCTTTTAAATCATCTTGAATTCTATACACTGCTTCCATTTTGTATACTTATTGATTTATTTGAGAAGAGTTTTTAAACATTTTCCCATGTGGGGGAGAGTTTAGTAATTTCATCAAGGCTATCCAACCACTTGAAAGCTTCACCAGTCAAGAAAATTTCTTTCATAAAAGGTTTCAAATCAGTTTTATTTATCATCCTCAACCGTTCCATAGGATTGATTTCATCTTTTCCCTAGAGAAAAAAAAAACTTTTATATTCAAAATCTATGAATATGCATATATCTGTATTTGACTTCAAGCACTACTTCTACCATAGTATTTCATATACCTATAGTATGTTACATCAAAATCATCTAATAAACTCTATTCTATCCATATATAGAACTATTGCAATCTCAAAAAAGAGGCTTAAGCCAAAATATTCCAAAAAGATCTTCATACAAACTCTGCGATCAACATATGATATTAGAGGCACAATTCCATGGATTCTATCTCCTCTCCTTCGATGAATTCATAGATACAAAAGGAACTAACTGGAAATGAAAGTTCTTATTTTGAGAGCTCATCTACTTTCTCGTTCAGTTCCTAAAGAATGTGGTTGAAGGAGAGCCACTCAAAAGATTGAAAAGACAATTTAATGTCTCTCATCAAAGCAGTTAATCTAACATCCCGTGCAGAATTTTTCTGCTGTGCCCAATTGATAACCAACTTAGAATATCCCATTGCATATATCTTCTTTACATCCTTCTTGATAACAGTTTCCAACAAGGTCCATAATACAATGAATTATGCTCTCTTGTTTGTACCAATACCTAGTGCATATATGATATGTAGGTAATGATTTTGTTTGTGGTGTAGAACCACTCCAACTCCGCATATGGGGGGTGTTGTTGGCATGCTCCATCAAGTAAATACCAAGGAACCTAGAAATCTAGTTCAGTCATTACTAGGTTCTTGGGATTTATTGTTTTAAGCTCCGCTTTAAATTTTTCTGCAAAATTTAAGGTAATTCCTGCTATAATTTTGGGGTGGGGGTATCCTTATCCTTGAAGAGGATAGAATTGTGGTCCTAACACATATTTGAAACGAAGATAATCAACAGTCCTTTATATTGACTTATTGATTTATCTAACATCTAGTCTTTGAAGCAATCTTCAATGATGGCTTTATTCCAAGCCACCTTAGGCTTTAGCTTGTCCTAGATAATATTATTCACTTGTACTGTGTAAGAGAAATCAATAAAAATGTGAGAAATACATTCCTCTTGATATTTACACAAAGAAAACCTATTGGGGCCACACCAACCACATTTCATACCACTATCCCAAGTGATGATTTTGTTGTTTAGAGGCAGCCAAAGAGTAATTTTACATTTTAATGGGGAATTTATTTTCCATAGAAGGATCCACCACCACTTTTTGGTGCTCATGTACATGGATTCATGGTTAGTAGAATATCCCAACTTGGCTATGAAATTTCTAAAAATGTGGTTCTTAGACCAACATAGGGAGTGATGGGTTTCTTCATCAAGTGATATGAATTTAGTGATAAGGAGGCCGATATAGAGGTTCCATTCTTCAACCTTGTTCATTTCAATCCCCAAAGCCTTCGCTAAATTCCATCCTACCCTTCCACGATTATGGGGTCCGCGATACTTTACATCGTTTAGGGTGTAGATTTTTTGTGTCTTCGGTTCCTGGATGAGAGAATCAGAGCATCGAAAGTTATTTCCAGCCCTGAGCCAAGGATATTCACTAAGGCAGGCCTACCTCTCATTACCAATTTTCCACATGGTCCAATCTCCTACTAGAGGGACCACAATCACTAAAGCATTCCATAATATACATCCTTTAGGATATTTACTTAACAGATGAAACCAGTCTGCAATGGACATATTTGGGAGGTATTTAAAGTGCATAACCCACACCCAAAGAGAGTTTCCTTGGGTTAGTCTCTAGAGGCTACAAATTGCTAGTTCTTTAGCAAAGGAATATATGTTTTTTAATCCCCAACCACCTAGTTACTTTAGATACACTATTGCTGACCATTTTTCCAGATGGATCCCACCTTCTTTGCGATGAGAACACCACATGTACTAGAATATGATTTTATGAATCTTGATTAGAATTCCCTTAGGAATCACCACTATGGAGAACCAATAAGATGGGATAATTTGGAGGACAACTTTGGGTAGCATGAGTCTTCCACTCTTGGATAGGAGACTATTTACCTAGATGGAGACACACAATTCAATATTTTTTACTAGACAACCCCATTCATAAATACAGTACTTATATGGTTTCAGAAAGAAACCAAGATATTTAAATCCGTCATCCAGAGTTATCCTAGGGGATGGGATGAAGCTACCTATCAAAAACGATTCATGATCTGAGCACTAATGGAGAATGATACATGCTTTTTGACAATTAATCTCCATACATGTAGATGATTCGAAAAGGTCTAGAATTCCTTAGTGTTGCAGAAAGGGATTTAGTCAAAGTGCACTTTTTCTATTATCACTTAGTGTTGCAGAAAGGGATTTAGTCAAAGGTTTTCATGGGAGGTTCATGAAATCATTGGGTATGTGGATAAAGATGTTGTTGTGTGACACGTGCGTGATGGAGATGCAATCTGACTGCTAATGGGCCTCATGCACATAGGGAAATTGGGGGATGACAAGAAGATATTATGAGAGTAGGAGAGAATGAATGAAATGATGAATAAGGAAGGGAGGGACTAAGGAGGGTATACCAAAGGAAGGAGATGAGTTTGGAGTATTGCTTGGAGGAAGGAGGTACAAGAGGTGAAAGAATGGGGATGAGAAAGGAGAGCCACACAGTGATCCAAAGGGGAGAGAACCTTATGCAATAATCCAAATAGTGGAATTACCACATACAGAAGGAGAAGAAGAGGAGTTCCATTCCAGTCCATTAATAGAAGAACCATTAAGTCCTCCTCAAACTGGGTCCTGTTTCGAATCCACGACCCCATGTTCATCACCACAATCAGAGATCATAGTTGAAGACTTATCAAAATCAATTGTATTTATCCAGAGAGGACAAAGTAGTAGCAGTAAGAGTAGTGGAAGTAGTCTGCAGAGTCAGAGTCAGAGTCAGAGTCATATTTAGATTCATTCATCATCGCCAAGAAGAAGGAATACACAAAGCAACATGGAAGGGGTAGACAACAGCCTTAGACTTCCTGAGTTCCAGGGAGTTAGGTCAGAGGACCCAAAACACCATTTGTTTTTCTCCGAGACAATTTGGGCTGCAAAGAATGTCCAAGATGAGGATGTGAAGATTGTGCAATTGGAAACAACAATTAGAGTTCGTGCGCTAGTCTTGTACATGAAGATGAAAAGTACCAAACCTACAGGGAAGATCAAGACTTTGGATAATATAAGGAAAGAATTGTTGAATGAGTTAAATAAGGAAAAGTCCGAGTCACAGTACATCACAGAATTGAAGGAGATCAAACGAGTACAAACAAATTCGGTATGGGAATGCGATCAAAGGCTCAAGGATCTCATGGGTTGACTAAATTTCCATATTTTCGATCAAAAACATTAGGAATGATTTATTGCAGGACTTACTTCTACCACACATTCATAGGTCGTTGATTCAATAGAAGGTTGTGTTGCAAGCTAAGGCGTTGGAAATTGGTATGAAATTGGAATCATCCCCAGTATGATACAATGGAGGAATGGTGCATGTGCAAATGTTGTTTGTTGTATTCACAATTTAACTAGAAGAACATACAAAAGGGAAGGAGAAACGTGAGAAAATTTGGTGTACCAAGTGTAGGACTGAAGGCCATCACAAGGACGAATGCCCAAAATTTGCACAGTATTTGGAAACAGGAGCAACAAATCCATTACCAGGAGGGGGATATTGCGAGATATGTAAGAAATGGGGCCATCACCCAACTGATTTTCCATTACTATAGAAATATCATAGTACACCAAGGAACTTGTTTTGCGATTTTTGCAAGTTTGTTGGACATGAAGAGAAGGATTTCCGTGTGTTCAACTTGATGAGGGGGAGTACTTTGGATATGTACAATATTCAGGAGGAGAATGTTGTAGTAGATGTGGTTGGTCCACAATATAATAGTCAAAGATGATTTAATCTAGGGAATCGAAGAAACTTTGGTAGAAATCGAGAAAGAGGAAATTTTTGGAAGAGGAAGAAGAAGAACAATCATATGTTAGGATTGTAATCAATCAAGAAACTTGGACCATGAATTCCTAAATCTGTGTACAACGTGCACATACTATAGAGAACTAGTCCATGCGGCAGAAGATTTTCCTCAACTAGTTGGGAAATGGTTGGCTAGAATAAACCAAAACCCGAATCCAAATTAGAATGTGCAGAAAATATCAGCTAAAAAACACAACGAAGAACCAAGAATAACAGTTGTTACATGTAGAGGAGCTAGAACAACAACTGGTATGATGAGTGAAGGAAAGTAGATTGAGCAATGGGTAAGGAAGTCAACATGACCCTTGCCAACCTTTTATCTTTAGCAAGAAAAAGATACATATCAGAGGGAAGGAAAATAAGTACTTGGATAGGATTGGTGAGCATCAACATCATCTGTGCCTCATGTAGAAGATCACGTTGTTTTTGAGAAGCCAACTAGAAAGGTAAGAACGCTAACATAATTCCTGAGAATTTTTGTAGAGGTAATGAAAGATGAAATTATGCTAAGTACACTATATGAAATGATTGATCACTTCACATGAGGGAGGGAAACTCCAATTTCATAAAGATTGGTGAATCAGGTACTGCACTGGAAGAGGACCAACGAAGAATTTAGATTTAGTGTGCAAATTGGGGAGTATGATGTGGATAATGTTATTTTGGACTTGGGGTCTAACGTGAATGTTTTACGTAAGAATACATGGGAGATTGAAATATTCCTGATACAATACATTATGCAGAACAAAAAATATCTAGCAGGAAATGACAGAATAATAATGATATATCGAGAAAAATATCATAAGAACACCAAAATAATCACCAGGAAGAGAAACTTTATTATGATAGCAATGTTCACTTGCCTCTTCGAGGGGGAAACCTCTAGAAGATTAGATCTATATTACAGTAATCACCAAGAAAAGATATCTAATGCCTCCTATTCTTATTTATACTAATTCTACCTTCTAAGGAAACTTCCAGAGGAAGATATTTCTAGAAGAGGAAGCTTCTATTAGGTCTTCTTACATTGAATTATTCTTTTTTGTTTATTAGGCCTTACTAACTAATGTCAAATTTTATTAAATACAAAAAATATCCTACTAACTAATTACCCATGGAGAGGGGTTAGGATCAGATCCTAACATTCCCTCCCCCTTCAAAAGAAGCCTTGTCCTCAAGGTTGCAGGTGTGGAAACTGTTGAAGTATGGTCGTGGGTTCCCAGGTCACATCCTTTGGTGTTGTGTCCTACCACTTGATCAACACTTCCTTTATAGTATGGCCACGCAACTGAATTTCACAGTTATTGAAGACTACTTATGGTTGGAGCCACAAAGAACCTTCCTCATCTAATTCTAGAATGATGGTTTGGACTCTGCAATTCTGTCCCACCACCTTCTTCATACGGGAAACATGGAACACAAGATGGATTTTGGAAGTAGTAGGAAGGGCCAATTTGTAAGCCATAGAACCAATATGATTGATGATATGGTAGGGTCCATAAAAATCATGTTCCAATTTGTGATGTCCCTGAGATTTAAGATATGTTTTCATGTAACATTGGATCCTGAGAAACACCTGATCACTTTCCTAAAAATCCCTTTCTGAACGATGATGGTCTTTCTGTTGCTTCATGTGATTTTGGGCCATGTGGACATTATCCTTCAGAGACGCTAGAGTGGTTGTATCACCTTGCATGGATCTTGGATGTTCCAAAAAGACATGTAATGACTCTCGGTGGCCTTTGGCCATACACCACTTCATATGGGGTCATTTTAGTGGTCGTATGATAGGAAGTATCATACCACCATTCTGCCAAATGAAGCCACTACACCCACTTGTGTTTTTTATCTGCAACAAAACAATGGAAGTCGGTTTCCAAACATTCATTGGCTACTTCTATTTGGTCATTAGACTGGTGGTGATAAGATGTGCTCATGTTTAGTTGGGTTCCCTGCAATTTAAACAACTCTTGCAAAAATATGTTGGTGAAAGTTGGGTCATGATCAGAGACAATAGAGGTTGGCATGCCATGTAGCTTGAAAATATTATCAAGGAAGACATGTGCTATGAGTTCCAGTGAGAAAGGGTGAGGTAAGGGACAAAAATTATCATACTTGGAGAGGTGATCAACCACCACCATGATGACAAACTTGTTCCCAGATTTTGGAAGGCCCACTATAAAATCCATGGATATTTCTATCCATAGAGAAGCTAGAATGGGTAAGGGCTGTAGAACACCTTGAGACTTGACTGTTTTACTTTTATTACAATGGCACACCTCACATTTTGTGACAAATTGAAGTATATCCTTCTTCATGCCTACCCAAAAAAAAGAACGATGAGCATGAGCATATGTCTTTTGGAAGCCCAAATGACTCGCTATAGCTGAGGAGTGCAACTCATTTAAGATCCCAAGCTTGAATGCTAAGGAGGTTGAGTGAACCAAGCGTCCCTTATATTGAAGAATATTATCCTGCCAAGTGTAGCTAGTGGGAGGATTAGGGTCCTCCTTAAGACGTTGAATTAATTTGGAGGTAGTCTGGTGCGTTGGACACTATTAGTGCACTTATTCAATCCAATCAGGGATCGGTGAGGATAAAGAAAAGAGGGAGCTATCCTCCTCATTTTTTTGTGACAATGCATCTTCTATTATGTTATATTTTCCCTTTTTGTAGATGATTTCATAATCATAACCCAATATTTTTTCCAGCCACTTTTTTTTTTTCTGGGAATGATAGTCATTGATCCAAAAAATATTTCAAGTTACGGTGATTTGTTTTAATATGAAAAATGACGTCCCAGGAGATATAGTCGCCAGCTGTGCACCACATGGAGAATGGAAATCAATTATTTTTCATACGTAGATCGGCCCAAATTGTGACCACTCAATTCTTGGCTAGTAAATGCCATGGGTTGACCATCTTGGGTGAGCACTGCATCTATACCCATGCTAGAAGCATCTGATTCCACCACAAAAGTTTTGTTGAAGTCAGGAGCTACTATGACAGGGGTAGTGCAGATGGCCCTCTTTAACTCTGTGAAGGCTTGCTCATCAGCAGGTGTCCAATGAAATGCATTCTTCTTAAGGAGGTCAGTCAAGGGCTGAGCAATTTTTCCATAATGGTTAACAAATTTCCTGTAATAGCCAGTGAGACCCAGAAAACCTCTTAGGAACTTTAAGGTCATTGGGTGCGGCCATTATTGCATAGCTTGTATCTTTTTGGGGTCCACTTTTACCCCATTTCTGCTAACAATATGCCCCAAGTATTCCACTTTGTTGGTGTCAAATGAAAATTTGGTCTTTTTGACAAACAATTGGTTTTCCTGCAGCAAGTAAAGGAATTTTTCCACATTAAGAAGATGGCTATCCAAGGTGCGGCTATAAATGAGGATGTCGTCAAATAAGACCAAGAAAAACTTCCGAAGGTAAGGTTTCAATAGATTATTCATGAGACTTTGGAAGGTGGATGGAGCATTGCAAAGGCCAAAAGGCATGATCAAGAATTCATAATGTCCCTCATGAGTTCTGAAATAAGTGCTTGGAATATCAACCTCCTTCATTTGGATTTGGTGATAACCGGAGCGAAGGTCGAATTTGGTGAACACACAGGCACCTTGTAGTTCATTCAACAAATCATCAATGAAAGGAATGGGAAATTTATAATTGATGGTTAGTTTATTCAGGGCACAAAAATCATGGCACATGCACCAAGTACCTTCTTTCTTTAAAACCATCACCATTGAAGAATAATATGGGCTAGTACTAGGGTGAATTACCCCCACCTCCAGTAATTCCTGTACCATATTTTCTATTTCATTTTTATGAGCAAAGGGATATTTGTAGGGATGTACATTGGGGGGTTGAATTCTTAGAAGGAGAGGGATTATATGAGTTGCAAGCTAGGAGGAACTACCTGAGAGGCTTGTTCAATGACTTGGATAACATTAAATTGAGAAATGACACCATGGTGGCCTTTATTCAAGAGTTTTTCCATCCTATGAAAGCTGATGATTTCAGGAGAGCCTGCTTGGATACCCCTGAGAGTATAGGGGTGATCTTATTTGGTGAATCTCATATGTAATTCTTGATAATACATTGAGATCGGCCCCAGAGTGTGAAGCCATTCCATGCCCAACACAATATCACAACCACCCATGGAAATAGATAACATGTGGGTTTTCATATGGTAATCGTCCATTTAGAGTTTTACATTCTCACAATGCCCCCCACACTTAATAGTACCACCATTAGCGATTAGGATTTGAAAATTAGAAATAGGGTGGACAAAGCAATGGATCTCATCAGGGAGCCTGTGATGAATAAAATTATGGGTTCTACCACTACCAATCAACTCCACAACCGGACTATGTTTAATGTATCCCTTGATATTCAATTTATGTGGGTGATCCAAGTGGATATCGATGGCCACCCACCTATTCCAACTGGCTCAAAACAATTTGTTGGAAATTTACTATGTTTAGCAGTTTTTCGGGTCCCAAACTTTTGTGGCCATTTTGAGGGCCTAAACGATGATTTCTCACAATAGGGAACCTCAATGATATTGAAAGGCTCTCATTGAGCCCCCTAAATGAATCTCCTCATCGATACCTTTCTAATGAGCTATTGTGCACCCAAAATGGAGATCATATGCCAAAGTTACGCCCCCGAGAAGTTGATATACCGAACTACCCAAAACGGGGTCCACAAAATTGTTGGCTTTTCATCTTCCCGGGTTAGGGTTTTGGATTTTCTTTATGTTAAAAAGGAATGTGTAGCCTCATTGTAACAATCATCTTCTTGTGAATGATAATAGCCATCACATCTCTTCTCAGAGAAAAGCTGCCACCATTCTAAGTCTTTCACTCTATATTTCTACAGTTTTGTAGATTTTGCTCATTAATAGAAAATGTGTACTACTGTATATTTGTGTTTATGGTTATATATCTGATATATCTCTATTAAATTACTGTATATCTGATATATCTTTGTACATTTCTTTATTATATCTCCACTCTCATGTCGTGCCAAAAATAATCTGGATCAGTGGTATCATAGAAGGCTTATCTTGATCGTTTTTCAGTTCATGTCCCCAATGAGGTCCGAGAATAGCAAGTTGGATCTCGATATTATCCCTCTTGAGGAAAATATCTCTCACATTCCAAAGAAACCCTCCATGTTAGAATTAAATAATGATGACAGAGCAAAAGATTTTATTAATATGTTGTTTGAGTAAGCTCTCACATGACAAAGGGATGAAATGATGGATAATTTTTCCCACATCCTTCAATGTCTGTCGATAACAAAAAGAGTGTATTCATAAAGATACCACTTTGGAGGAACCTCTCCTTTCAAGGTACAATTTAATTTTGATATTCCCATATTTAAAGGTCAGATCGATGCGGATTCCCTAGAAAAATGGTTAAATCTGCTGGAAGATTATTTCTTTGTTCACAAATTTTCTGATAGGGAAAAGATCACCTTCACACTCTTTAAGGATCTCCCCCATGTAAAACATTTGTGGGAAAATTATTAGGATCAAAGTTCTGCATAGGATTCTGGAATATATGGGGCTGAGCCCACTTGGTATTTTTTTATGGATGTGGTCAAGGAACAATATTACCCTGCTGGAAACTATGATGACCAGTACATGAGATGGACCACACTACTGCAAGAGAGGGGCCAAAAAATGTCGGAGTTCAAAAATACTTTCCATACCTTGTACACCAAGCCTGGTATCAAATACTTCAAGTGACATATGTTCTGAAATATCGTGGGGCTCTGCATAGGTACATCTAAATAGAAATGGATTGCCATGACATCTCATCACTAGGAACTAGCTATCGATATGCTGTCAAAATCGAGAAGAAATTTAGGCACCAGAACAAATGGGAGTTCAGTTCTGCAAATCCACAATAACCAAAGTATGGTAAAGATGTCCCTAAACTAGCCTCTAGAAAACCAGTCCAAGCCATAGGAAAAGAAGGGCAATGGAAAGACGAAGAAAGACACTCGAAAATGGTGTGATTTCTACAAAAGACCTTGGAACAACACTAATGAATGTCACTCAAAACAATCATTGGTGGTCGATATCAAAGAAAAGGAACCGAACCTTGATTCATAATCCAATTCAGAAAATAATGGGAGAAGATAGATTATCGATGTAGACCCCACTGCTACTGTCATGGCTGAAACAATTCAACCAGAAGAAACAATAGATCCTGAAGAGGGGGAGCACCTTTTTCATTCAAAGATGTGGGTGAAGAGGACCCCTCTGTATTTTTTTGTTGACAGCAGAAGCCAAAAGAACCTCATTTCAGCAGAGGTCATCAAATAGTTGGGATTGTCTACACCACCACACCCACAACCATACAATATAGGGTGGCTTCGCTAGGGACGAGATCTTCGAGTTAGCCAGCAGTGTTGATTCACTACCAAATTTGGCTCATTTTATGATGGCTATTTCGACGCTCTTGCAACGTTATGCCGTGGATATTGCAAAGAATTTTGAGTCTTTGAAACGTCATTTTATGTCACGTGGAAACTAAGACGAAATTGAATTACCGTCGCAAGAGAGACGACCCTAGGGAACTTCTCACAATTGCGACAAAAAAAGAAATATCGTCGCCAATATGACAATATAGGCAAACTAGGTGAAACCAACATGTCGTCGCAATTGAGACGACCATTGTGACGATGAATGCATCGCAACAATTTAAGTTGTCATCGCCCTTGCGATGAAACCTTTTTTTGTTTATGTAGCAACTATGTCACAACAATTTAAGTTGTCATCGCACTTGCGACGACATTTGCGACAACAAATTTCATTGTTTATATAGAAAATGCGTCATAGCAATATAATTTGTCGTCGCCCTTGTAACATAACCTTTTTTGTCTATGTAGCAACAATAATTTATGTTGTCGTCACACTTGAGACGCCCATTGCGACGACAACTTTTATTGTTTATATAGAAAATGCGTCGCAACATTTTAAGTTGTCATTGCACTGGCGACGACCTTTCTGACGACAAATTTTGTTGTTTATATAGCAAATCTGTCGCAAGTGTATGATGGTCGTCACAAGTGCGACGAGTAATATTTATTTAAAATATATATATATATATATATTAGGCTGCAATTTTAATATTAATATTACTACTTTAATATTAATATTACCATATCCTCCAAGTGGAACATGGTTTCTCCTATAATTCCTTGGATAATGGGGATAGGTCTCAATGCCTTGATAATGTGCATGAGAGGAGAATAAATACCTTAGGCTATAAATGAATCTTTCGAGGACCTACAAGGGCCATGGACAAGGCCACAAACCACAAAACATGCCCTATATAAGATATCATTATCATTACAGTGGTATGTGGATTCCATTAGAAGGTTTTATGCATTAGGGATGGGTACTAGAGCCTTGACCATGGTTGGGTTAGAAGTCAAGGGAATTAGGACCTAAGTTAATATTCTTGATCTAATAGGCCATGATCAAGGCTTTAAACTACAACATAGTTCCTTTAAAGTGAATCTTTGTCATATAAGTAGGATATGGGTATCATAATGAGTTTTTTCATAGTAGGAATGGGTATCAAGGACTTTACCATAACAAAGGGAGGGAGGACAATAAGGGCTTTATTCAATAAATGGATTTGTAAGGCTAAATATCCATGAACATCACCTTCAACATAATCCCTTTAGAGGAAATATTTGGCCTCCAAGTTGAATATGTGTACCATTATAAAATATTTTGCACTAGGTACATGTGCATTAAGTAATTAGCCATGGTCAAGCGAGGAAAATAATGCCCTTGGGTCATTTATGAATCCTTTAGGGATTAAGGGACATAATCAATACCCTAAACCACATAACATGTTGTCTATAGGGAATCATGAACCTTTGAGTGAGATATGGGTATTGTTATAATATTTTGTGTATCAAATATGGCTATGAAGGATTTAACCATGGTTGGGGGATAAATCCAAGGAATTAGGCCCTGGAAAAATATTATTGGGTTAATAGGCCATGATTAAAGCCATGAACTACAACATGATACATTTAAAGGGGATCTTTTGCATACGGGTTGGATGAAGTTTCCATTAGATTTTTTTGTGTAGTAGGGATTTATGTTGGGGCCTTGACCATGATTAGGTGATGAAA
>JASDQU010310279.1:46632-63221 GCA_032191745.1 Picea mariana
CTTCTAAATAACATTCTAGAGGAAGATACTTCTAGAAGCAAAAGGTTCTATTAAGTCTTCTTACATTAGACTTGTTCACAGTATTAAATAGGCCTTATTAACTATTGTTAGCCTTTATTACATGGAAAATATAGTATTATACCTATGAGAGGGGTTAGAGAGGTTAGGTCCCTAACATAGAAAAAGTTAAAGAAAGATCCTGTTGAGAAAAAAGTTAGGGTTTTGAATAATAATTATAAATACTTGAGCCTTAAGACAGGTTCAACATGTAGGGATTCAAATATTGTTGTGGGCATAGGAAATTTGAGAAAATAATCTCCATCTTCTTCAAACACTTGGAGGCTCTTCTCTTGAGTTTCTTGTACTCTATGACCAAATGCACACAATCATTCTTCCTTGACTGTGCACAAGATTACTCTCTTGTTTAGGCATGATTCTCAACAACATAAGTATATTTCATAGGAAGGAATTACTCTTGACCCTGTCATTGCAACCACAAGAAGAATTGACTTTGTTATACAAAGAAGAAGATATTTGCTAATAGATTATAAAATCTACATTCTTTCCCCTTGCCATTTTACTAACAAATTTATGAAAAAGAGTTGGGATTGTTCAAAAAATGAAAAGGAGGATTTTCTTAGAAGAAGTCATCTATGATCTTGGAATTTTATAAACAATATAATACTATAAAAAAATGTCATGAAATATTAGTAGAAAGGTTTTATAATGAACCAAATGCTTAAGATATTAGAATAAACTAGAAGTACACACCATGTACACCAATGTGAGCATGGAGCACAACTCCAATATAGATAAGAGAGATAAGTTACATAATAAATCAGAGAATACAAGAACCTCCTCCAAATAAACAAATACATTCATACATCACAATTCACATGTGCACAATAATGAATACATGATATCTATATATACATATTCACACACTACACATGAGGTCCCTTTACTATTAGGTGACCCTATTAAACATATATTTACTCATTAAATGTACATTTAGCCCCATATATTCCCCCCCTGGGGTCATATCATATACAAGTATCCCCATATATGCTCCCCTTGGGTCATAACATAGTACCCCTCTTTAAAAATATTTCTCCTCAAATAGTTTCAATTAAAGGCTTCACATGTGATGAAACCAAGTAATATGATTTTCTTATGCTCCTTCTTTCTTAATTCCATTGATGATGATCCATCCATCCAAAATGAATTATTTTCGGTCTTAATCCTTGGTGGCTAGTTGTTGCATAATTTTATTTCCTTTGATTCCATGTATTATTGTTGTAACTTCTCCAATTTGTAGTGGTTGTTGGTATCTAATAATATCTTATTGAAAAGTTATTTTGTGATCCCTTGTTCCATGAATATTGAAAAGTATTCCATATTCTTCCTTAATAATGATGATATCAATAGTTTTCCTTCATTCTACATATGCATTTTATCTATCTTCTTTTCAAAGACAATGACATCCTCTATCCTCTTTTCTTGGTCTTTGATTACTCTAGCCTTGGAGATAATACCATCATATTTGGCATGTACATCCTCTAGATGAAGTTCAACTTCTTCAAGTATATTCTAATGACCTTCTTGAATCTTGCCTTATTTTTCTTTTTGAAGCTACAATGTCACCCCATTTATCATGTTCTAACGTCCTTCTTCCATTCTGGATTGCATTTCTGATTTTACCTCATCAATATTTAGGGATTCTTCCACCTTATTGCAAATTTCCTCTTAAATTATTTTGGTATATTCTTCATCCAAGATCCTCATTTCTTCTTTATTTTGATAATTCTTCTTTTCTTCTTTCAATCTCTTAACATCATCCAATAGTTTTTTTACTATGGTTTCTTAATCTACATATCTCTTCATCTTTGTTTTTCAAATCTCCCATTGACTCATCTTTTTCCCACTTTCCTTTTCTACTCTTCTCCTATTTTAATTTTTGAACTTCCTTAATGAGTGCTTCATTAAGGTATCGTATATTAGATATCTCATCACCATTCTTCTTGACATCTTCCTTTGCTTATTTTAAATCATCTTGAATTCTATGCACTACCTCCATTTTGTATACTTATCGATTTATTTGAGAAGAGTTTTTAAACATTTTCCCATGTGGGGGAGAGTTTAGTAATTTCATCAAGGCTATCCAACCACTTGAAAGATTCACCAGTCAAGAAAATTTCTTTCATAAAAGGTTTCAAATCAGTTTTATTTATCATCCTCAACCATTCCATAGGATTGATTTCATCTTTTCCCTAGAGAAAAAAAAAATTATATTCAAAATCTATGAATATGCATATATCTGTATTTGACTTCAAGCACTACTTCTACCATAGTATTTCATATACCTATAGTATGTTACATCAAAATCATCTAATAAACTCTATCCTATCCATATATAGAACTATTGCAATCTCAAAAAAGAGGCTTAAACCAAAATATTCCAAAAAGATCTTCATACAAACTCTACGATCAACATATGATATTAGAGGCATAATTCCATGGATTCTATATCCTCTCCTTCGATGAATTCATAGATACAAAAGGCAACAAATGGAAATGAAAGTTATTATTTTGAGAGCTCGTCTACTTTCTCGTTCAGTTCCTAAAGAATGTGGCTGAAGGAGAGCCACTCAAAATATTGAAAAGACAATTTAACGTCTCTCATCAGAGGAGTTAATCTAACATCTCGTGCATAATTTTTTTGGTCTGCCCAATCGATAACCAACTTAGAATATCCCATTACATATATCTTCTTTACATCCTTCTTGATAACAGTTTCCAACAAGGTCCATAATACAATGAATTATGCTCTATTGTTTGTACCAATACCTAGTGCATATATGATATGTAGGTAATGATTTTGTTTGTGGTGTAGAACCACTCTAACTTTGCATATGGGGGGTGTTGTTGGCATGCTCCATCAAGTAAATCCCAAGGAACCTAGAAATCTAGTTCAGTCATTACTGGGTTCTTGGGATTTATTGTTTTAATCTCCGCTTTAAATTTTTTGCAAAATTTAAGGTAATTCCTGCTATAATTTCGGGGTGGGGGTATCCTTATCCTTGAAGAGGATAGAATTGCGGTCCTAACACATATTTGAAACCAAGATAATCAACAGTCCTTTATATTGACTTATTGATTTATCTAATGTCTAGTCTTTGAAGCAATCTTCAATGATGACTTTATTCCAAGCCACCTTAGGCTTTAGCTTGCCCTAGATAATATTATTCACTTGTACTGTGTAAGAGAAATCAATAAAAATGTGAGAAATACATTCATCTTGATATTTACACAAATAAAACCTATTGGGGCCACACCAACCACATTTCATACCATTATCCCAAGTGATGATTTTGTTGTTTAGAGGCAGCCAAAGAGTAATTTTACATTTTAATGGGGAATTTATTTTCCATAGAAGGATCCACCACCACTTTTTGGTGCTCATGTACATAGATTCATGGTTAGTAGACTATCCCAACTTGGCTATGAAATTTCTAAAAATGTGGTTCTTAGACCAACATAGGGAGTGATGGGTTTCTTCATCAAGTGATATGAATTTAGTGATAAGGAGGCTGATATAGAGGTTCCATTCTTCAACCTCATTCATTTCGATCCCCAAAGCCTTCGCTAAATTCCATCCTACCCTTCCACGATTATGGGGTTCGCAATACTTTACATCGTTTAGGGTGTAGATTTTTTGTGTCTTCACTTCCTGGATGAGAGAATTAGAGCATTGAAAGTTATTTCCAGCCCTGAGCCAAGGATCTTCACTAAGGTAGACCTGCCTCTCATTACCAATTTTCCACATGGTCCAATATCCTACTAGAGGGACCACAATCACTAAAGCATTCCATAATATACATCCTTTAGGATATTTACTTAACAGATGAAACCAGTATGCAATGGACATATTTGGGAGGTATTTAAAGTGCATAACCCACACCCAAAGAGAGTTTCCTTGGGTTAGTCTCCAGAGGCTACAAATTTCTAGTTCTTGAGCAAAGGAATATATGTTTTTTAATCCCCAACCACCTAGTTACTTTAGATACACTATTGCTGACCATTTTTCCAGATGGATCTCACCTTATTTGCGGTGAGAACACCACATGTACTAGAATATGATTTTATGAATCTTGATTAGAATTCCCTTAGGAATCACCACTATGGAGAACCAATAAGATGGGATACTTTGGAGGACAACTTTGGGTAGCATGAGTCTTCCACTCTTGGATAGGAGACTATTTACCTAGATGGAGACACACAATTCAATATTTTTTACTAGACAACCCCATTCATAAATACAGTACTTATATGGTTTCAGAAAGAAACCAAGATATTTAAATCTGTCATCTAGAGTTATCATAGGGGATGGGATGAAGCTACCTATCAAAAATGATTCATGATTTGAGCACTGATGGAGAATGATACATGATTTTTGACAATTAATCTCCATACCTGTAGATGATTCAAAAAGGTCTAGAATTCCTTTGAGAGTGGAGATATCTCTTCCATATCCAAAGATGCTACAAAAAAATGTTGTCATCAAAGAGGAAGTGAGAAATTGTTTCCCTTGTTGAAACCTTAACACCCCTTATTGAGCCCAAATTTTTGGCCTCAAGAAGCATTTTTCTTAGTGCCTCCTAAATGATGATAAACATGAATGGGAAAAGGGGACATTTTTGTCTTAGACCACGTGATGATTAAAGGGAGAACCATTTATTAGTATAGCGAAAGAAGCTGATTGGACACATCCCATTATCTAGTTCACCACTTGAAGGGACATGCCCATTTGAATAAATTCCATCCTAAGGAAGGTCCAATTGACCCTAACATAGGATTTTGAGAGATCTAGTTTCAGTAGGGATGATTTACCTTCAAGGATTTGATGGAGTTGAAGACTTCCTGTGTGATCGAAAATGTGTCATGAATTTTATTGTTTTGGAGGAAGCCAAATTGTTCTTCATCTATGATTTCATTTAGAATAGGTTTCATATGATTTGTAATTGTTTTCACCACTAACCTGTAAATACATTATAGGAGGATATAGGCTTGTAGTCCCTAGAGGAAAATCCATCCTATTTCTTGGTTTTTAAGAAAATGAAGGTGGCATTTAGGTACCCTATCATATTCCCATACTTCTACAATTCTTTGACTACTAGAAGGATATACTACTTCAATATTTCATAAAAGATTTGAAAACATTCAACTGAAAATGTGTCAGTACGTGGACTTTTGTTGGACCTACAGTTTTGGGATACAATTTTGGGGAAAATCCTAAGTATAGAAGAAGTGCACAAAATAGGTGTGCAAAGAAGAAGAAGAAAGAATAGGGAGTGCACAATCGAGGTGCATTCAAAAGTAAAGCGTGCAATAAGCAGAATAAGACAGGGAATAAAGTACGAAGAAGAATAAATCAAAGAGAAGAATAAAGAAGGAGAATAAAGTGGATGAAAAGGAAGGATGACAACTCGATGTTGTAAATATGGAAGGACGCACAAAAGGAGGATGAAAATCAGTCAGAGTGCAAAAGAAACATGAAGATGGAAAAGAAGGTGAAAGTAGCCTTAACAACCAGTTAACTTGAGTTATCATGCACTACAATAGGGTTTTTGGGGGAACCAAGTAGAGTTTTAAGCCCTAGATTGTATGTATAAATATTTAATGGGTTGGGAGAATAGGGGTTCCTCTGTGTGGTTATTCTCGGTCAATATTGTGGAGTCTGTTCCAAATTGCCGAGAATGTCTGTAAGTAAGAAGGTTGATATGATAGGATGGGAAGGGAGGGAATCAATGTCTAAATGTAAGAGATGATGCTGAGAGAGAGAGAGAGGCTTGCATTGCATAGCATATAGGATACAAGAAGATAAATATAACCATGACATATATTTTTAATCATAGTGCACAAGCTTGAACCAATCACTAAACACATAATAAAGAAGCCAATTGTTGTGGATGTAGCTCATAGTTAGGTGAACAATGGTAAATCTTGCGTCGTATGTATTTTATATGATGGCTTATGGATTCTGTTTACTGCTCATTAGATTATATATGTGTTATGCACAATCATTTCTCAATAATCATGACTATTACAGTAATTGGTTATGTGGTAATATGGAATGTAATGATAGTATGAATTGGAAATCACAAATTAGTTAACAAAGAAAAAGGACAGAATTACGTGTATAGAACTAATAAGGAAGAATGAACAAAATGGTCACCTATCATTCCCTCACTAATGTAGAAACCTAGTTCTTGTAGTCCCAATAGATACCTCAGGTGAGACTTCATCCATGCAAGAAGGTGATAAAAAAAGGGACTGGTGTCTGGTGGGTTTTTTTGGTCATAGATAACTCGAACCTAGGGTCTTACAAACCATGCGCAGTGCCAACAAATTGTTCTGTTGTCAGGACCTAGAATTTGCGATTGAGGGAATGTTTTGGAGACCAAATAAGAAATATATCTTAGAATGGATGGAAAGGAAGGAACGAGAATTTTCTTGGCAAGAGAATAGAAACCCTCAGATGAGTGACAAGAAATGGATGCAAAGGTATGTGTACATAGAATTGCATGAAATTGTCTTTGGCGAATTTCCAATTATTCTGACTGAGTGGCTAGAAAGATTAGTGGAGAATATTGGAAGGTATAGAGCCGCAACGTTGAGGAATTGAACTCCTGATTTGGTAAGACAAATGAATTGTGTAAGTAACCCAACTACTCATGTAGTTTATTTTTTGTTAGATAGCATACTAGGAGGATATATCACAAAGTTTGCAGTAGATTGTACCCAATCACTTAGTGTTGCAGAAAGGGATTTATTCAAAGGTCTACATGGGAGGTTCATGAAATCATTGGGTATGTGGATAAAGATGTTGTTGTGTGACAAGTGTGTGATGGAGATGCAATCTGACTGCTAATGGGCCTCATGCACATAGGGAAATTGGGGGATAACAAGAAGATAGTATGAGAGCAGGAGAGAATGAATGAAATGATGAATAAGGAAGGGAGGGACTAAGGAGGGTATACCAGAGGAAGGAGATGAGTTTGGAGTATTGCTTGGAGGAAGGAGGTACAAGAGGTGAAAGAATGGGGATGAGAAAGGAGAGCCACATAGTGAGGCAAAGGGGAGAGAACCTTATGCAATAATCCAAATAGTGGAATTACCACATACATAAGGAGAAGAAGAGGAGTTCCATTCCAGTCCATTAATAGAAGAACCATTAAGTCCTCCTCAAACTGGGTCCTATTTCAAATCCACGACCCCATGTTCATCACCACAATCAGAGATCATAGTTGAAGACTTATCAAAATCAATTGTAGTTATCTAGAGAGGAAAAAGTAGTAGCAGTCAGAGTAGTGGAAGTAGTCTGCAGAGTCAGATTCAGAGTCAGATTTAGATTTATTCATTATCACCAAGAAGAAGGAATACACAAAGCAACATGGAAGGGGTAGACAATAGCCTTAGACTTCCTAAGTTCCAGGGAGTTAGGTCAGAGGACCCAAAACACCATTTGTTTTTTTGCGAGACAATTTGGGCTGCAAACAATGTCCAAAATGAGGATGTGAAGGTTGTGCAATTGGAAACAACAATTAGAGTTTGTGCACTGGTCTGATACATGAAGATGCAGTGTACCAAACCTACAGGGAAGGTCAAGACTTTGGATAATATAAGGAAAGCATTGTTGAACGAGTTAAAGAAGGAAACGTCTAAGTCACAGTACATCACAGAATTAAAGGAGATCAAACGGGTACAAACAAATTCAGTATGGGAATGTGATCAAAGGTTCAAGGATCTCATGGGTTGACTAAATTTCCATATTTCCGATCAAAAACATCAGGAATGATTATTGTAGGACATCTACCACACATTCATAGGTCGTTGATTCAATAGAAGGTTGTGTTGCAACCCAAGGCATTGGAAATTGGTATGAAATTGGAATCATCCCCAGTATGATACAATGGAGGAATGGTGCATGTGCAGATGTTGTTTGTTTTATTCACAATTTAACTAGAAGAACATAGAAAAGGGAAGGAGAAACGCGAGAAAATTTGGTGTACCAAGTGTAGGACTGAAGGCCATCACAAGGACGAATGCCCAAAATTCGTGCAGTATTTGGAAACAGAAGCAACAAATCCATTACCAGGAGGGGGATTTTGCGAGATATGTAAGAAATGGGGCCATCACCCAACTGATTTTCCATTACTATAGAAATATCACAGTACACCGAGGAACTTGTTTTGCGATTTTTGCAAGTTCGTTGGACATGAAGAGAAGGATCGTCGTGCGTTCGACTTGATGAGGGGGAGTACTTTGGATATGTACAATATTCAGGAGGAGAATGTTGTAGTAGATGGGGGTGGTCCACAATATAATAATCAAAGAGGATTTAATCTAGGGAACCGAGGAAACTTTGGTAGAGGTCGAGCAAGAGAAAATTTTTGGAAGAGGAAGAAGTGGAATGATCATATGTTAGGATTGTAATCAATCAAGAAACTTGGACCATGAATTCCTAAATCTGTGTACAACGTGCACATACTATAGAGAACTAGACCATGCGGCAGAAGATTTTCCTCAACTAGTTGGGAAATGGTTGGCTAGAATAAACCAAAACCTAAATCCAAATTAGAATGTGCAGAAAATATCAGCTGAAAAACACAACGAAGAACCAAGAATAACAGTTGTTACATGTAGAGGAGCTAGAACGACAGTTGGTATGATGAGTGAAGGAAAGTAGATTGAGCAATGGGTAATGAAGTCAACATGACCCTTGCCAACCTTTTATCTTTAGCAAGAAAAAGATACATATCAGAGGGAAAGAAAATAAGTACTTGGATAGGATTGGTGAGCATCAACATCATCTGCACCTCATGTAGAAGATCACGTTGTTCCTAAGAAGCCAACTAGAAAGGTAAGAACACTAACATAATTCCTGAGAATTTGTGTAGAGGTAATGAAAGATGAAATTATGCTAAGTACACTATATGAAATTATTGATCACTTCACATGAGGGAGGGAAACTCCGATCGCATAAAGATTGGTGAATCAGGTACTGTACAGGAAGAGGACCAACGAAGAATTTAGATTTAGTGTGCAAATTGGGGAGTATGATGTGGATAATGTTATTTTGGACTTGGGGTATGATGTGAATGTTTTACGTAAGAATACATGGGAGATTGAAATATTCCTGATACAATACATTATGCAGAGAAAAAAATATCTAGCAGGAAATGATAGAATAATAATGATATATCGAGAAAAATATCATAAGAACACCAAAATAACACCAAAATAATCACCAGGAAGAACACCAAAATAACACCAAAATAATCACCAAAATAATAACTAGGAAGAGCAACTTTATTATGATAGCAATGTTGACTTGCCTCTTCGAGGGGGAAACCTCTAGAAATTAGATCTATATTTCAGTAATCACCAAGACAAGATATCCAATTCCTCCTATTCTTATTTATACTAATTCTACCTTCTAAGGAAACTTTCAGAGGAAGATCTTTCTAGAAGAGGAAGCTTCTATTAGGTCTTCTTACATTGAATTATTCTTCTTTGTTTATTAGGCCTTACTAACTAATGTCAAATTTTATTAAATACAAAAAATATCCTACTAACTAATTACCCATGGAGAGGGGTTAGGATCAGATCCTAACATTCCCTCCCCCTTCAAAAGAAGCCTTGTCCTCAAGGTTGCAGGTGTGGAAACTATTGAAGTATGGTCGCGGGTTCCCAGGTCACATCCTTTGGTGTTGTGTCCTACCACTTGATCAACACTTTCTTTATAGTTTGGCCACGCAACTGAATTTTACAGTTATTGAGGACTACTTATGGATGGAGCCACAGGGAATGTTTTTCATATAATTCTGGAAGGATGGTTTGGACTCTGCAATTCTATCCCACCACTTTCTTCAGACAGAAACATGGAACACAAGATGGATTTTGGAAGTAGTAGGAAGGGCCAATTTGTAAGCCATAGAACCAATATGATTGATGATATGGTAGGGTCCATAAAAATTATGTTCCAATTTGTGATGTCCCTGAGCTTTAAGAGATGTTTCTTGTAACGTTGGATCCTAAGAAACACCTGATCACTTTCCTAAAAAACCCTTTCTGAACAATGATGGTCTTTCTGTTGCTTCATGTGATTTTGCACCATGTGGACATTATCCTTCAGAGCCGCTAGAGTGGCTGTATCACCTTGCATGGATCTTGGATGTTCCAGAAAGACATGTAATGATTGTCGGTGGCCTTTGGCCATACACCACTTCATATGGGGTCATTTTAGTGGTCATATGATAGGAAGTATCGTACCACCATTCTGCCAAATGAAGCCACTACACCCACTTGTGTTTTTTGTCTGCAAATAAACAATGCAAGTAGGTTTCCAAACATTCGTTGACTACTTCTATTTGGTCCTCAGACTGGGGGTGATAAGATGTGTTCATGTTTAGTTGTGTTCCCTACAATTTAAACAACTCTTGCAAAAATATGTTAGTGAAAGTTGGGTCACGATCAGAGACAATAGAGGTTGGCATGCCATGTAGCTTGAAAATATTATCAAGAAAGACATGTGCTATGAGTTCCAGTGAGAAAGGGTGAGGTAAGGGACAAAAATGATCATACTTGGAGAGGTGATCAACCACCACCATGATGACAGACTTGTTCCCAGATTTTGGAAGGCCCACTATAAAATCCATGGATATTTCTATCCACAGAGAAGCTGGAATGGGTAAGGGCTATAGAACGCCTTGAGACTTGACCATTTTACTTTTATTACAATGGCACACCTCACATTCTGTGACAAATTGAAGTATATACTTCTTCATGCCTACCCAAAAAAAAGAACGATGAGCTCGAGCATATGTCTTTTGGAAGCCCAAATGACTCGCTATAGTTGAGTAGTGCAACTCATTTAAGATCTCGAGCTTGAGTGCTAAGGAGGTTGAGTGAACCAAGCATCCCTTATATTGAAGAATATTATCCTGCCAAGTGTAGCTAGTGGGAGGATTAGGGTCCTCCTTAAGACGTTGAATTAATTTGGAGGTAGTCTGGTGCGTTGGACACTATTAGTGCACTTATTCAATCCAATCAAGGATCGGTGAGGATAAAGAAAAGAGGGAGCTATCCTCCTCATTTTTTCGTGAAAATGCATCTTCTACTATGTTATATTTTCCCTTTTTGTAGATGATTTCATAATCATAACCCAATATTTTTTTCAGCCACTTATTTTGTTCTGGGGATGATAGTCGTTGATCCAAAAAATATTTTAAGTTATGGTGATCTTTTTTAATATGAAAAATGACATTCCAAGAGATATGGTCGCCAGATGTGCACTACATGGAGAATGACCATCATTTATTTTTCATACGTAGATCGGCCCAAATTGTGACCACTCAATTCTTGGCTAGTAAATGCCAAGGGTTGACCATCTTGGGTGAGCACTGCACCTATACCCATGCCGGAAGCATCTAATTCCACCACAAAGGTTTTGTTGAAGTCAGGAGCTACTAGGATAGGGGTAGTGTAGATGGCCCTCTTTAACACTGTGAAGGCTTGCTCATCAGCAAGTGCCCAATGAAATGCATTCTTCTTAAGGAGGTCAATCAAGGGCTGAGAAATTTTTCCATAATGGTTAACAAATTTCCTATAATAGCTAGTGAGACCCAGAAAACCTCTTAGGAACTTTAAGGTCATTGGGTGCGACCATTATTGCATAGCTTGAATCTTTTTGGGGTCCACTTTTACCCCATCTCTGTTGACAATATGCCCCAAGTATTCCACTTTGTTGGTGCCAAATGAACATTTGGTCTTTTCGACAAAAAATTGGTTTTCCTGAAGAAGATGGCTATCCAAGGTGCGACTATAAATGAGGATGTTGTCAAATAAGACCAAGACAAACTTCCGAAGGTAAGGTTTCAATAGATTATTCATGAGACTTTGGAAGGTGGATGGAGCATTGCAAAGGCCAAAAGGCATAACCAAGAATTCATAATGTCCCTCATGAGTTCTGAAAGCAGTGCTTGGAATATTAGCCTCCTTCATTCGAATTTGGTGATAACCGGAGTGAAGGTCGAATTTGGTGAACACACAGGCACCTTGTAGTTCATTCAACAAATCATCAATGAAAGGAATGGAAAATTTATATTTGATAGTCAGTTTATTCAGGGCACGAAAATCATGGCACATGCACCAAGTACCTTCTTTCTTTAAAACCATCACCATTGGGGAATAATATGGGCTAGTACTAGGGCGAATTACCCCCACCTCCAGTAATTCCTGTACCATATTTTCTATTTCATTTTTCTGAGCAAAGGGATATTTGTAGGGACGTACATTGGGGGGTTGACTTCTCAGAAGGAGAGGGATTATATGATCATGCTCACCTCTGGAAGGAAGTAAGGCTGTAGGAATCTCAAAGATATTGGGGTACTTGTCAAATATGAGTTGCAGGCTAGGAGGAACTACCTGAGAGGCTTGTTCAATGACCTGGATAACATTAAATTTAGAAGTCACACCATGGTGTCCTTTCTTGAAGAGTTTTTCCATCCTCTGAGAGCTGATGATTTCAGGAGAGCCTGCTTGGATACCACTGAGAGTATAGGGATGATATTCTTTGGTTAAGCCCATATATAATTCTTGATAATACATTGTGATCGGCCCCAGAGTGCGAAGCCATTCCATGCCCAACACAATATCACAACCACCCATGGAAATAGATAACATGTGGGTTTTCATATAGTAATCCTCCATTTATAGTTTTACATTCTCACAATTCCCCCCACACTTAATAGTACCACCATTAGTGATTAGGATTTGAAAATTAGAAATAGGGTGGACAAAGCAATGGATGTCATTAGGGAGCCTGTGATGAATAAAATTATGGGTTCTACCACTACCAATCAACTCCACAATTGGACTATGTTTAATGTATCCCTTGATATTCAATTTATGTGGGTGATCCAAGTGGATATCGATGGCCACCCACCTATTCCAACTGGCTCAAAACAATTTGTTGGAAATTTACTATGTTTAACAGTTTTTTGGGTCCCAAACTTCTGGGGCCATTTTAAGGGCCTAAACGATGATTTTTCACAATAGGGAACCTCAATGATATTGAAAGGGTCTCATTGAGCCCCCTAAATGAATCTCCTCATCGGTACCTTTCTAACAAGCAATCTTGCACCCAAAATGGAGATCATATGCCAAAGTTACGCCCCCGAGAAGTTGATATACCGAACTACCCAAAACGGGGTCCACAAAATTGTTGGCTTTTCATCTTTCGGGGTTAGGGTTTTGGATTTTATTTATGTTAAAAAGGAATGTGTAGCCTCATTGTAACAATCATCTTCTTGTGAATAAGAATAGCCATCATATCTCTTCTCAGAGATAAGCTGCCACCATTCTAGCAAGTCTTTAACTCTGTATTTCTACAGTTATGTAGATTTTGCTCATTAATAGAAATTGTGTACTACTGTATCTTTGTGTTTATGGTTATATATCTGATATATCTCTATTACATTACTGTATATCTGATATATCTTTTTACATTTCTTTATTATATCTCCACTCTCATTTCGTGCCAAAAATAATCTAGATCAGTGGTATCATAGAAGGCTTCTCTTGATCATTTTTCAGTTCATGTCCCCAATGAGGTCCGAGTATAGCAAGTTGGCTCTCGATATTGTCCCTCTTGAGGAAAATAGCTCTCACATTCAAAAGAAACGCTCCATGGTAGAATAAAAGAAAGATGACATAGCAAAAGATTCTATTAATATCTTGTTTGAGCAAGCTCTCACACGACAAAGGGATGAAATGATGAAGAATTTTTCCCACATCCTTCAATGCCTATCGATAACAAAAATAGTGTATTCATAAAGATACCACTTTGGAGGCACCTCTCCTTTAAAGGTACAAGTTAATTTTGATATTCCCATATTTAAAGGTCAGATCGATGCGGATTCCCTAGAAAAATGGTTAAATCTGTTGGAAGATTATTTCTTTGTTCACAAATTTTTCGACAGGGAAAAGATCACCTTCACACTCCTTAGGGATCTCCCCCATGTAAAACATTTGTGGGAAAATTACTGGGATCAAAGTTCTGCATAGGATTCTGGAATATATGGGGCCGAGCCCACTTGGTATTTTTTTATGGCTGTGGTCAAGGAACAATATTACCTTGTTGGCAACTATGATGACCAGTACATGAGATGGACCACACTACTACAAGAGAGGGGCCAAAAAATGTCGGAGTTCAAAAATACTTTCCATACCTTGTACACCAAGCCTGGTATCAAATACTTTGAGTGACATATGTTCTAAAATACCATGGGGCTCTGCATAGGTACATCCAAATAGAAATGGATTGCCATGACATCTCATCACTAGGAACTAGCTATCGATATGTTGTCAAAATCGAGTAGAAATTTAGGCACCGGAACAAATGGGAGTTCGGTTCTGCAAATCCACAATAACCAAAGTATGGTAAAGACGTCCCTAACAACTAGCCTCTAGAAAACCAGTCCAAGACATAGGAAAAGAAGGGCAATGGAAAGACGAAGAAAGACACTCGAAAATGGTGTGATTTCTACAAAAGACCTTGGAACAACACTGATGAATGTCGCTCAAAATAATCATTGGTGGTCGATATCAAAGAAAAGGAACCGAACCTTGATTCATAATCTGATTCAGAAAATAATGGGAGAATATAGATTATTGACGTAGACCCCACTGCTACTATCGTGACTGAAACAATTCAATTAGAAGAAACAATAGATCCTGAAGAGGGGGAGCACCTTTTTCATTCACAGATGTGGGTGAAGAGGACCCCTTTGTATTTTTTTGTTGACAACAGAAGCCAAAAAAACCTCATTTCAGCAGAGGTCATCAAACAGTTGGGATTGTCTACATCACCACACCCACAACCATACAATATAGGGTGGCTTCGCCAGGGATGGGATCTTCATGTTAGCCAGTAGTTTTGATTCACTACCAAATTTGGCTCATTTTACGATGGCTATTTCGACGCTCTTGCAACGTTATGTCGTGGATATTGCAAAGAATTTTGAGTCTTTGAAACGTCATTTTATGTCACATGGAAACTGAGATGAACTTGAATTATCATCGCAAGAGCGACGACCCTAGGGAACTTCTCACAATTGTGACAAAAAAAGAAATATCGTCGCCAATATGACAATATAGGAAAACTAGGTGAAACCAACATTTCGTCGCAATTAAGACGACCATTGCGATGATGAATGCATCGCAACAATTTAAGTTGTCATCGCCCTTGCAACAAAACCTTTTTTTTTTATGTAGCAACTATGTCACAACAATTTAAGTTGTCGTCACACTTGCGATGACCTTTGCGATGAAAAATTTCATTTTTTATATAGCAAATGCATCGCAGTAATATAATTTGTCATTGCCCTTGTGACATAACCTTTTTTGTCTATGTAGCAACAATAATTTAATTTGTTGTCACACTTGAGACGACCATTGCGACGACAAATTTTATTGTTTATATAGAAAATGCGTCACAACATTTTAAGTTGTCGTTGCACTGGCGACGACCTTTCTGACAACAAATTTTGTTGTTTATATAGCAAATCCATCGCAGGTGTATGATGGTCGTCGCAAGTGCGACGAGTAATATTTATTTAAAAAAAAAAAAATTATTTTAGGCTGCAATTTTAATATTAATATTACCATATCCTCCAAGTGGAACATGGTTTCTCCTATAATTCCTTGGATAATGGGGATAGGTCTCAATGCCTTGATACTGTGCATGAGAGGACAATAAATCCCTTAGGCTATAAATGAATCTTTCGGGGACCTACAAGGGCCATGAACAAGGCCATAAACCACAAAACATTCCCTATATAAGATATCATTATCATTATAGTGGTATGTGGATGCCATTAGATGGTTTTATGCATTAGGGATGGGTACTAGAGCCTTGACCATGGTTGGGTCAGAAGTCGAGGGAATTAGGACCTAAGTTAATATTCTTGATCTAATAGGCCATGATCAAGGCCTCAAACTACAACATAGTTCATTTAAAGTGAATCTTTGTCATATAAGTAGGATATGGGTATGATAATGAGTTTTTTCATAGTAGGAATGGGTCTCAAGGACTTTACAATAACAAAGGGAGGGAGGACAATAAGGGCCTTATTCCATAAATGGATTTGTAAGGCTCAATATCCATGAACATCACCTTCAACATAATCCCTTTAGAGGAAATATTTTGAAATATTTTGCACTAGGGACATGTGCATTAAGTAATTAGCCATGGTCAAGTGAGGAAAATAAGGCCCTTGGTCCATTTATGAATCCTTTAGGGATTAAGGGACATAATCAATGCCCTAAACCACATAACATGTTGTCTATAGGGAATCATGAACCTTTGAGTGAGATATGGGTATTGTTATAATATTTTGTGTATCAAATATGGCTATGAAGGAATTAACCATGGTTGGGGGATAAATCCAAGGAATTAGGCCCTGGAAAAATACTATTGGGTTAATAGGCCATGATTAAAGCCATGAACTACAACATGAGACATT
>JASDQU010310280.1:0-30118 GCA_032191745.1 Picea mariana
TTATATATTTGTTCCTTATGTTATTAGTTGATAATAGTGAGTAATGAGTAGCTTCTTTATCCTTTCCTGATAGAGTTCTATCTTCTTTATATACCATAGAAGAATATATTCTTTAGCTCTCTAATAGAGTTTTATATTATATAGTAAGGAGTGCGCTTATAATAGGATACATAGTATATTCCTTAGTGTTCGGAGTTAGCTAAGTAAGAAGGAGTAAGTAGGAGAGTGCATAAGATACACCTACATGGTGTATTGGTTCTCCTTAAGCTAGAGTGTATTTGTATCGATGTCTTAGGGATGGTAGGTTTGTTGAAAAAAGTACGTCGTAAGAAGCCTAGTTTAAGTTAAGTCGAAGGTCAAGATATTGCATACCTGGTTTAAGGCCTATTGTTGATAGGTAAAGTGATGACTCACCATATATATATATAATAGTATTCAAGTATCTTATGGCTTCCTGTTTATTCTCTCCCCCTAATAAGCCCCTCTTTACATACCTCTGCTTCCCTTCCAAATCTAGTTGCTTGGGCTTGCTCTTAGTGCCACTGCACTCCGGGGGTTGTTAGGGGGGAATCCTCGATAGGTTAGCTTGTTGGATGAATGATGGTAGTAGCTAGCCTGTGAATAGAATATGGTATAGGTGTAGTAAGTAGCTTATGGTATGAGTGTATCCGAGGATAGATCCCTAACCCACATAGTGTAGTGGGTTAGCGTCTCGAATCGGGTTGTCCTGTTGCTTGCTTCTGATCCAACCAATCTATCTAGCTAGTTTAACCAATCATCCATATGTCCAATATCTAAGTCCCTTTCTCTAACAACCATTCCACCCCCATCGTTTGTGTATACCCCTCGCTTCATGGGCTGCTTCTATTGCTAGTAAGCTTGCCATATGCCAGTATAACTGAGTCTATCGGTCCGTCAGCCATAAGCTTCCCTTCATAGAGAATATAAGTATAGATTGGTTAGATTGGTTGACACTACTTTTAGTCCTTGGGAAGGAGTGACAGTAGTGTGTTGTGATCGTTGATTAGTTAGTTATACCATGAACTGTTATGATACGAGATATGGTTGTCGGTTGTTTCTGTGGTAAGTTGGTAAGAAGTAGATGAAGAGGATATAGTTGATTCATTGTTCGATATTGATGGATTAGGAGTATTATATACCATATCTGTTATAGTACAATGCACCCTTCGTTGTTCTGATGATTCGAGAGATAGTTAGGAATAGGTTAGTTCGTTCGAGATACATTAGTGAGTTCGAGTAAGGGGATAGGTTAGTTATAGCTTGGTTTGATATGGTTAGAGGTTAGGTTGTTGTTGTAGCTTGTTCATTAGAGGTTGATTCAATCTGTATGCCCTCTCAATACAAACCAATTGTTAATAAAAAGATGCATGGTGATAAGTTACTGTTGTTGTACGTTGTTTCAGCATCGCGAATCACGGGCTATTTCAGCCACGGGATTTGTGTCCTGACTGTTTCAGCACTTCTCAGGCAGCAACGATGATTGGTACTTGGCTTACGGTGTAGCTGTTGTAGTCAATCTGTGTGAGTTTTTGTTGATCGCGGCCTGTGTAATGGCTTTATCTATGTTTCAGCATCGTTGACCATAGACTGTGTAGCATCTTCTGTGTTTCAGCATCGTCGGCCATGGACTGTGTAACAGCTTCCTCTGTGTTTCAACATCGTGACCATAGACTGTGTAACAGCTTCCTCAGCATCGTCGCCCATGGACTGTGTAACATCTTCTGTGTTTCAGCATCGTCGGCCATGGACTGTGTAACAACTTCCTCTGTGTTTCAGCATCGTCGACCATGGACTGTGAGTTGTTGTTTCAGCAACAGGCCTCAAATGCTAATCTGCATTTTGAACTGTTTCAGCACTTATACATTTCTAATCAATGGTTAAGTACGAGAGTGATGTAAAATTGTATGCAAAAAAGATTAAACGTATAGTAAAGAGAAGAGACTTTGTATACCTTTGGAAAGATAGTATAGAGTGATAATATGAGTTTAAATGTGAGTGAACAAGAGTGTAATGGTGGTAAAAAGTATGGGCAAAAAGGTACATTGTGTGGTCCTAACAGTTGTGACTCTGTTTCAACTGCCCATGAAAAGTATACTTATGGATGTTGTGGTGGATTATGTTCCTCCCAAGTTTGGCATGCTCTTGTCAAGGTCTTGCATAAAAGACTTGGAGGAACCTTATAGATGGATCTCTCATATGCAACTATCTCATTGTTTGGTGGGGAGCATAGAAGACTTTATAGAGAAGCCCAGCTATCTTACATTATTAGTGATGAAGAAAACCCTGCTAATCATCTTATTTTTTCTTTTGATACCGATTTGGGGTCCAGCATTTTGTAGCTCACTAATGCTTCTGAAACTCCTCTTGAAATAAGAAAAAAGTCTGCTACCTTGTCTAAAGAACCTCCTCTAACCAATTATGTTTGGAAGATGTTCTTTGATGGAGCCTCTTCTAAGGAAGGTGTCGGTGTTGGAGTTCTCTTTGTCTCACCAACTCAGGAAACCATATCTTTGTCATACAAACTAGAATTTGAAACTACCAACAATGTGGCAGAGTATGAAGCTCTTGTTTTTGGCTTGAGAGCTGCAAAGGTTATGGGGATTAAAAAATTGTCAGTATTTGGAGATGATGAACTGATAGTCCATCAGACCAAAAATATTTTCCAAACTAAGCACCCTAGGCTTAGATCTTATAGAAATGAAGTATGGGACCTAGTGGAGAATTTTTTCTCTAAGTATGACATCTCTTTTATTCCACGAGAAGAGAATTATGTGGCTGATTCTTTGGTTGTATCAGCAAGAAATTTAAAGATACCCATACTGCCAAAACTCAAGTATGATGTAGAAGTCAAATGCAGGCCTTCTATACTAGACAATGTCAAATATTGGAAGGTGTTTGAAGATGATTTAGAACTTAAAAAATTTCTTGAGTCTATTGATGAATTTGATGCATTACACATTGATCAGGATCTTGATTCTGAAATTACCCCATATGTTGATGTTTTCCTTAACAAAATTGCTAATCATCATATCGTGCAGCTACCTAGCAACCATATTCCAAAAGGACTAGTTCCTTTGGAAAAATTATTTGATGAAACTGATGTGGTAGTAAAATGGAAAGTGTCTACTGACGATGCTGATATAATTGAGTGCAATTTGGGAACGGAGAAGGATCCAAAATATGTCAAGTTGTCAAGCAGCCTATCAAGAGAGAAGAGGGTTGAATATGTCAAATTGTTGAAGGAGTTTGTTGATGTATTCACATGGACTTATGAAGATCTCTGAACTTATGACACAAACACTATAGAGCATAAGATTCCATACTAAGCCCTTCAGGAAAAAGTTGAGGCAAATCAATCCTATGTTACTGCCTATCATGGAGAAGGAGGTAAAAAAGGTTTTAGATGAAAAAATTATTGTTCCTTTGAGATATTCTGAATGGGTGGCTAATTTGGTCCCTGTGAGGAAAAATAATGGAGAAATCAGACTCTTTGTCGATTTCTGGAATCTGAACAGAAGTTCTAAAAAGGATAATTACCCTTTGCCCAAGATGGAGCATATATTACAGAGGGTGATAGGTGCAGCTCAGATGTTTATGGTCAATGGTTTTTCTGGCTACAACCAGATTTATGTTTTGCCAGAGGATAGAGAGAAGACAACTTTTACCACTCCTTGGGGTACATTCATGTACGCCAATATGCCCTTTGGTTTGATGAATGCAAGGGCGACCTTTCAGCAAGCTATGGACATAGCATTTATTGGAGAGAAGGACAAGTTTGTTGTTATTTACTTATATGACATAACCGTGTTCTCTCAATTTGAGGAAGAGCATTGTGATCATTTAAGAAAGATATTCTTAAAATGCATAAAATTTGGCCTCTCTTTGAATCCGAAAAAGTCATTGTTCACCATGAAAAAAGGAAAATTATTGGGGCATATCGTGTCAGCTGAAGGAGTGAGGATTGATTCCAGTAGGTTTGAAGCCATACTAACCTTAGCACTTCCTAGATCTAAAAAGGAGGTTCAATCTTTTCTAGGAAAGGTTAATTTCTTGAGAAGGTTTGTGTCGAATTTTGTTGAGTTGCTCAAGTATATCACAGCCATGTTGAGGAAAGATAATGAAATCAAGTGGAATGCTAAGGATCGTAGTTCTTTTGATCAAATAAAGAAAGGTTTGACGGAAGCCCCGGTCCTAGTCAGCCCAGATTACTGCAAGGACTTTCTTATTTTTTCTTTTTCCTCTTTTGATACAGTAGTAGTAGTTTTGTTGTAGAAGAACTTTGAAGGATTAGAGCAACCCATTGCCTTTTTAATTTGGGCTTTGAGAGATGAAGAATTAAAATATGGCATTATGGATAAGCAAGCCTATGCACTGGTTAAAGATCTTAAGTCCTTCAGATTTTATGTGCTGCATTCAAGAGTTATTGCTTATGTTCCATCAGCTGTTGTAAAAGAAATTCTTATTCAGCCTGATATTGACGGAAAACGCAGCAAATAGATTGCTAATATCCTTGAATTTGATTTAGAAATCAAACCTACCAAATTGGTCAAGGTCTAGGGTTTAGCCAAGCTGTTGGCTGAATCAAATTGCTCAGTGTTGGGAGTAAATTTCAATGGCTCATGTTCAGAAAAGTAGCAAACTGAATTAAACAACAGAGGTGCTCAAGTCATCCCTGCATTGGCAAATTGCAGTTGGTACAAGGAAATTATATTTTTCTTGCAGAATCTACAACCTCCAAGTGGTATGGAAAAGAACAAGGGGAGAGCATTAAAACTCAAATCGATAAAGTAATGCTTGGTTGATCAAATTTTGTATTGGAAGGATCCATTGGGCATGCTATTGAGATGCCTAGACCCGCAAGAGGCCCAAAGGATTATGTCTAATTTTCATGATTGTTTGTGTGGGGGGCATCATTTTTGGAGGACTAATGCCTACAAGATTCTCAGGGCTGGGTATTTTTGGCCTAGTCCATTCATAGATGTTTGTGCTAAGATCAGAGCATGTCTTAAATGTCAGAAATTTTCTGGAAAGCAACAGCTTAAGTATTTGCCATTAAAGCCCGTAGCAGTTTCAGAACCTTTTCAACAATGGGGCTTAGATTTTATCAGGGAAATTCATCCCGCTTCAAATGGCCAACATAGATGTATCTTGACTGCCACAAATTACTTCACTAAGTGGATAGAGGCTATCCCTACCAGGAATGCCTCTCACAAGGTGGTGATCATTGGTTTCCTTGAAGACATTATAGCAATTTTTGGTTGTCCGAACAGAATTGTCACTGACAATGATGCATCCTTCAAGGCTGATCCATTGATTCATTTATGTGAACAATATGGGATCACATTGATTCATTCAACCCCTTATTACCCACAGGGAAATGGTCTTGCAGAATCCTCAAACAAAATCCATATAAAGATTGTTAAGAAGCTGTTGGAGGATTAAAAAAAGGCATGGGATTCAAAACTCAAGTTTTCTTTGTGGGCTGACAGAGTGACAACAAAGAGGGCCTTGAGCCTTTCTCCTTTCCAGTTGGTTTATAGAGTTGAGGCCGTTTTTCCCTCTCAACTCGCCTTACCTGTGGAAAAAATCTTCCAAGATTATCAAGGGGAGACGGATGATATGATCAGGAGGATTCAGCAACTGGTTGAAGTGCAGCAGACCCGGGAGCAGCTGGTAGATAAGGCATACGATCATCAACAGAAGATCAAGTAGGCATTCAATAAGAAGGCAAGAAAAGAGGATTTCCAATTGGGCGATCTGGTGTTCAAGTGGGATGCACCGAGGCAAGATAAATGGAAGCACGGTAAATTCGAAGCTTTATGGATCGGTCCTTTCAAAATCTCTGAGGTATTCCCTAATAACACTTTCAAGTTGCAGAATATGGAGAATGAAGAGGTTTTTGGTGGCCTTGTAAATGGGAATTTCCTGAAAAAAGTACTTTTCTTGAGCCGGGAGTGGCTCTTTACATCATTGTAAATATCATTTTCTTTTAGTTTTGTGATCCAATAACTGACCCCATAGCCCTAGGATAAGGCACTTAATCTACTCATTCTTGGTAGCCCGCAGGGGGCATGCCATCCCCTGTGGAGCCAATGTTATCACACTAAGTCACCTTGGGTCTCTTATTTTGTTTTTGTTAAAAAAGAAAAGTTAAAAAAACCTTAGATTCTTATTTTCTCTTTAAAATGAATTTCTCATCCATTAAATGTTATTTATGATAGGACCCCTTAGGATGACTAAACCTTTGAGTCATAGCTCATGTGTTGATCCACAATTCAATTTTTGGTCCTTAAACCCTTATGATCTCATGGTCTATTCTTTATGTCCCCTCTCATGATTCATCCCTAGGTTGATACCTCCCATGACCAAGTTGATGTGGCATACCTCTCTCATCACTCATGACCTCGCATGCATACCTGATCATCCCCACTCACTTGTCCAATCATTTTTTGATTTGGAGAACACTGCCCACTTAGCAGGCATTTCCGTAGCGCCTGTCATGATTATCATGCACCCACTCCAAGTCATGATTTCCACGACTGATACCTTAACCCTTGTTTTCAGTGTCTGAAGTCGGTTGAAATGATTTCAAAATATCTTGCATTTATCATCCTTGGTAACGGTTTCTGAATTTGAAAAGTTCAGCAGTGATGCGCTGTGTCGATTTGCCAGTTCAGATCAAATGATCGCTTGTCCACTTGTCCACTAAATCTGATGCTGTGAGAGATTTCAGGGCTGAATTTTCCTCAATATAATCCTAAGTTCTCACTGAGGAGCTCAACAGTTGTCGACTTCACAGGTATCCTGTGAAACCTCCTTCGCATATTAATTTTCATAGGAGATTTGCGCTCGGGTTTCCGTTTTCTAAGCTTGCAGGGTAGTATGGGAGCCATATTTGCATTCTTGTAAACATCTTCGCTGGTATCCATAGTCTGATTATTGTGGTTAGTCATAGCCTTTGAAAGTCACAGGCCTAAAATAGCCCATCCTATGTGTATGTGTTGCGCTACGCAGAGGCACTGCTCAAACCTATCTGATTATCCTTTGCTTCTTTTCATCCTGTACAAAGAGTCATTTCAGAATTACTTCCTCATAGTCTACACTCTGAAAACCTATATGAACCTGAAAGTCTATTTCTCATATCCAAGTTCATTTTCTAAGCACTGTTAATTTGGAGGACCATCCTTGTGCTTTTGAGACTTAAATTGAAGTTTTATGGTCAATAGCATCCCTTACAACCTCTTAAGAACCCTCTTTCTGAGTCATGGAGACCCCTCAATTGAAGAAAGCACACAAAGGTGGCAAGATAGTTCGAACAGAACCTGTGTACATGCACCTTTTTGACACAGAACCCATGGCAAGGGAAATTTTTTGAAGAGAAGGATGCCTCTCTTTCTGCCAGAACATGCAGAGAGGCCACTCAGAAGTAGCAAAACAATTTGCATTAAATTTTGATGGCAAGAAAACCAAAGTTGGAGATTTGGAATTTGAGGTGATTGAAGCCTCCATCTCAGCTGCAACAAGGATTCCCATTTCAGGAGAAAATTGGTTCAAGGCCATGGTATTGAGTTCACCTTTCGTTAAAGATATTTTCAAGCCTGAATACCAAGCCAATGATTTATCTAAGAGTGTGCCAAGGAATCAGTTGATTGACCAATTTGACAGAATGTTGAAAATCATACAAAGATATTTTAGTTCTGAAGGGAGATTTAACACCCTGTACCATTACCACATAAGTTTGTTGTTGCATTTTACTAGTAAGGTTCAGATGAATATTCCATATTACCTACTAAGAAGTATAGGTAAAATGGCATATAGGGTGCAAGCCAAATCCAAGGATGTGGACTCCAGTCTTTTCCACTCTAGACTTATCAAGATGCTTGTCTCTAAAGAGTTGGGAAAGAAAGAGATCTCCTGGGAGAATTTTTTGGTCTCTTCTCACTTTAAGCTGGACCCAACACCTACCCCCCAATCACAAACTGCAAGCTCTTCATCACCTACCAGTACTAAAACAAGTATTAGGAAGAAGAGAAAGGGAAGAGCCCCTGTTTCAGAGATCAATAAGCACATCAGAGAAGATGAGAAGGAGGTCTGTCCTTCCCCACACAAATATTTCTCACCACCACCTCCACTAGGGTTAGAAGAAGTTCCATCTTCTACCAAGGTGACATCAAAAAAAAGGAAGAAGATTCTCTTTCCCTCTCCTCCTCCAGTAGTTGAAATCAAAGGTAAAAGACCTTTCACCAGGTCATCAATTCCTAAGGGGGATTTCAAAGGACAACCTTTACAAGAAACCATTGTACAAAAATTCAAGGGTAAAGGTACCAAAAGACATTTGGAGAGGTAAGATGAAATCCCTGTGAAGGATTGTAAAAAACCTATGAAAAATAAAGAAAAGGTTGTTGTGCAAGAGAAGAATCATAAAGGAAAAAGTTTTGAGAAGACTGATGAAACATGCAAGGAAACTCCTGTACATATGGAAGAAAAGGACGAGAAGAAGCCTACTGAGACTGCACATGTCCCCAACCCCCTTGGCAGCTAGACCTACAAAAGACTTATTAAGTATATTAGGGATGCAAGGAGAGAAATAGCTTGTCTCAAAGCAGAAGACATGGTCCACTTGGCTCATATGAATGAGCTCATGACTAGCTACAATCATACCCTAGACTTGGTGAGGTTCACAATGAGAAAGGCTCTGCCTATTCATAAACAAATGAAGAATCTTTATAGACAGAACAAGGGTTTCCAGGCTCAGAATAGGAAGCTAAAGGAAAAACTGAAGCATTTCCAAGATGAAGTAACCCAAAAGAATTTACAGGTGTTGGTTGAGGCTGCCATTGAAGATGACAAACCAATAGCTAAGGAGAGAAAAACTATACTAAAGAAGCCTACCAGTGCTAAGAAGAAGAAGTCTATTGAGTTAGTTGAAGACACTCTTTCCACCAGGAAGAGTGTGAGGCTAAGTGTTAAAATGAAAAAGTAGCTGGTAGTGGTAAACCCCATTTTTGAAAGTTGTTCCTTCTTGGGAAGGTTAACTGATATGCACATATTAAGTTTTACCACCTATACAGGCTTCTAGGTGTTTAGCTATATGAATTTTGAAATTTTTTCCAAGTACTAGTTTCACTCAGTCGTAAAAGCACCTAAGTAAATTGATTTGTCATCATGGAAGGACACAAACATCTCTACACACATTCAAGAGTCAAAGACGTTGCATTTTGGAATAGCTACCCAAACCCTTATGAAGACACAACGTAGGTGGCGTTGCGTAAAGGCGCTGCATAATATTTTACAGAACGTAGAATTGTTACACAAGCACTACCCACAGGCACTGTGTAATATATTATAGAGAGCAGGTTTACACACAAGCACTACTCAATTTTGAAACAAAGGACAAATGTAGCCACAGACATGCAGCACAGGGGCGCTACCCATAGGCACTACCTTCTCTTCTTGTTCCATTCTAGAGGGTGCTACATAGAATTGCTACCCAAGGGAGTAGCCAACAAACACCAGGGATCTAGGAAGACTAAGCCAATAGTTTTGGATAAGTTAATAATGGAATAAATGACAGAAGAAGCAGTTGGTGTGCAAGGGACAACTAGAAGCTCCAAAGAGACACATGGCAAAACAGGAGCTGAGCAGCAAAAGAGGATCAAAGCAATTAGAAGCATGATTGGGTTTAGTCACCAACACTTCCCTGTTTTATAGCATAGGTTGTTATCTTAGTTGTTAGAAGAAATAATTGTTCTGAGATTTTTAAGGAAAAGAGGCCATCTCATACCTCCAGCTGTTGGATCCCTTTCTTGTTATAAATAGATAGATGAATTGATTTAATGGGTTCGGATGGTAGAGCAAGGCTCCCAAGAAACTATAATATTTTTGATAAAGTGATTGTGATCTAGTATGTACTGGACTTAAGACTTTTTGACTAATAGAAATCAGCTCCTATTTCATACTATTTGCTTCTAATGCTAAATGTTCATATTTTAATGCTTCATATGGATCACTGTGGTAATGATATGATGTATGTTTGATCATTTTATTGTCATGGTGTTTATTTAGCTTCTTATTTTCTAATTTCAAGAAGATCTTGTTTTAAGAAAATTTCTTCCTTTGGGATTTTGTGGACCTGATGTTTGTAGTAGCTCTTACATTCTTCTCATTCAAGTCTTCCTTCTATCCATATTTACTCCCAAACTACTGGTTGAAATTATCCAAGACCTTATTTGTTGTTACATGTTAGCCCTGTTTCTGAGTGAGGATATTATCATTTCAAGTTTTTCCATTCGACCTTTCAAAAAACACTCATACTTTCACATATCATCTGATGGGTATGGGGCTTACCTTCCTTGCAATTAGAAAGTGACTCATAGTGCTAACAAGGTACATTAGTAACTCTTCCACATAGGGTTATCATATTTCCTTTAAACAAGCCTATCCTTCCCAATGAAGGTATCATAGCAGGCTTTCCCAAAATTTCCCAAGTGATTTCTGGCATGATATTCACCAGTGTTTCCTCGTCCAAGACATAGACTATGTCGAAGTCTCCTATTCTTGTTTCTATGCATTGTTTCTCTTTTAATATCTCTGGTAAACTAATGTCTCTATGGTCATTCAGTGTTTCTTTCAGCCGTAATAACATAGTCTTTGATTCTTTCTAGTTTTCTAACATATCCTTAGTCCCTTGACCTTCTTAATAGTTTTCTTGTATCATGTTCATATTTTCAACTTTGGCAATCATTCTAGGGAAATCCTCAACTTCATGGCCAATAGTTTTACAACAAAGGAAACTAGGACCTATACCAAGGAATTCCTTAGCAAGATGTCCCGATATTCTACAATTATAGCATAGTGTCAAACCTCTCTTTCTTTTAAATGATCCCCAACATTTCTTGTACTGCGCACTAAGATCATATTGATGGACCTGCAATCTGAAAAAAAAACCTTTCTAGGTTCCTGCATCCATTTGTTTGTCCAAAAATTCTTTCGATGCATAGGAATAAAATACCTTTCACTATATCTATCAAATCTATTCAGATCAAATATTTCTTCTAATTGTGCCCTAGTTTTCAGACTAGGACAAAATCTATCAAACATACCTAGATTCATACTTTCAAAGAAAAAATTTCCACTTATCTTACCTTTACTAGAGCACAAATCTTTAAGATCTTACCTCTATTCTTCAGATCGGGCTTCTCTCTTATCACAAAGCTTCACAATTAAAGTAGAATGCTACGCACTACAGCAACAGATCTACGCACAGATATTTCTCTTTTATTTAGTTCCCATCAATCACAGTTTCAGGTCCTGGCAACGGAACCATTTGTTGGCACAAGGGCAGACCCAGGTTTCAACGCTTCAACAACACACCAACAAAACCCTAACTACCGTCCCTTTTGGCAACACCTACGAAGTAGATGAAGTCTCACCCGAGGTAGAGGCAGGGGGGGTTGCAGGACTCAGGTGTCTACAACCTAGCTGGGACACGGATCTGTGATTACAACACTTAATAGAGCACTTAGCCAATCAATATGCGTTATTTCATAAGTCCCATTCACATCGCAGATTAAACCCTAATTATAGATCAATGCAGTAGCAACCAAGATCAAGCACTTTCGATCACCTAGCATGTAGAATTAGCTCAGATATAGCATTTATTCACAGTATTAAGCCCTAAGATACAACATCAGAAGCATTCATTCACATTATTAAGCAGTAATATACAACATTAGAAGCATTCATTACACATATCATCAACAATACTAAGAAAATAATCACATAATCAGCATCAACTACATCACACAAAACACATCAACATAGGATATACGTGGTTCACCCCAGTGTGGGGATACGTCCACCAACTTCTTCTTCTTCTTCTTTATTAGTATGCAATCTCTTACATGTGTCTGCTCCTGTGTATAGATCCATAGATCCAAGCCTCACACTGGATAGGTGATATGCGCACAGCGCACTAGATCCACCTTCCTCAAAATCAGGTCAAAGCACAAAGCCAAATCCTTGATAGCACAAAGCCTTACACAGTTAGTCTGCACAAAGCCTCTTACAATCACTTGCACTTAGCTCTACAATTCTCAACACACAGTATGCACAAAATCCAATCAACTATTCTTCGCACTTAGCAACCTTTACATATTCTTTCATGAAGCCCACTAGACTGACTTCTCTCTCAACCCTATATACTTATTTATACATTACAAAAAGGCCTAAACATGGGTAAACCCATGGGCCGACATCCCATACCCATTACATAAACCCTAAAACCATTTGGTGGGTCCACAAGCCCGCAAAATGAGTGAGATCCTGCGATCTTCTCTTTGCCTAGGATCTCCATCTTCGACCAGCCTGTCGAAGTTCCAAAAATGGCCAATCAAGACCAATGTTCTCTCAAAACTTGATCGAGGTCCAACAACAGTGTTATATTGTTGTGGCGCAATGTTATATGGGGTTGGTACTTGGTTAAGATGTGGTGTATCTTGGCCTTTCATCATCTATGCCTACACCCTATAGGTGTCTGATGTTCTTTTCCTCATCAGCTCCATAGTCTTGCAATCTTTTTCATCATGGCCTATTGACTTGCAAAAGTTGCAATATGAAATCTTAGGTACTATCTTGTATTTCTGCATCATTGGAAAATTATATGGATCATGCCCATGTGTCTTACATATCTCACACCATCGTCCTCCTATCGACAAATGGTTTGGAAGTGTTGTTTCCATGTACTACGTGAATGTTGGACATTTGTTCTTATGGTTTCCTTTTGTCCTACATGTGGTACACCAAACAACTTCTCTTTTGTCCTTACTCTTGTTCTGGTTTAATTGAAATGTTAGATTCTCTAGATCCTCCTTGAGCTCCTCTATTGTTTGATCTATCTTCTGATATTGGTTTTCTTCCAACTGTAGGGCTTCCTGCAGAGCCTCTACCCGGGTCTGAAAATTTTGTTGTCTCAAGGGGTATTTCAAATGTGGTAGCAGTGAATTGACAAACAGATTCCTATGATGCATGTCTGTCATGACATATTTTAGTTTTCCCTTCAATCATTTGAATCTCTAGTCAATTTCCCACATGAATTCTCTTGGTTTCTTTCTGATATCTATCATCTCATTCATGTATTTATCCTCTGATCTAGGCTTCTGGAATTCATTTATCAATAGCTTCTTGATATCCACAATCATTTTGGTTGTTCTTGGTAGATTGTTTGGAGCTAAAATCATGTACCAATCTAGTGCATGGTCTCTTAGCGTGATGGATAATTGTTCAATTTTAGTTTCCTCATCTCTGATCTATTTTTATTCCCAAATATTTTCACAGATGAACAAGTGCTTCTCAAGGTCCTTCGACACCTCTCCCTTGAATTCTGGTAACTTGATGGTGGGATCATGTCCTTCCATCCTGAATGTTGAACTACTATTTCCGTGCAGTGTAAATCCTTGACTAATGCTTCCTAAACTGGTTCCCCCAGTTGTTACTTCCTATTTCGATATACTCCCTGTTGTGTTTCTTCCACTGAAGTTCGGTAGTCTAAACGGTGGTGTTATTTATGGTGTATTAGTTGCACATGGGCTTATGGGTTCCACACTACCACTGACATAGATAGGATTTTTTCCTCTAGATGTTTCTCTTGGACCTCTTGTATTTCTTCCATATCTCATGCACAAGATTTCCTCGATTTTCTCCACAGCCTGGAGATCCTCTACCTCTTCTTCATCACTTTCCAAGCCTTCCCTCGTGGCTATGGATCCCTTCTAATTGTTTATCTTATATTGGTAGGGTACTCCATTGCACGTTCTTACCATTATTTCCATGATCTGATTGATCTGGTATTCCTCCATCATGATTGGATCCAAATCCTCCACCTTCTTTCCTTTATCCATCTCTTCCTCCATTTTTTCGTCCCTTGTCAATACTTCCCCCCTTCCCCCATGCACGCGGGGAAGTTTAGTTGTCTGAGGACATTGTCATTACACCTTTGTTATACAATAACATCTTAATGGAAGTATATAGAGATCTGATATACCTACCTTGAGGTCCCTTTAGGAACTCTTTCTCTACTGTGTTGTAAGACTTCGTAGTATCTACTGCAAATTATGTGATAAATCCTAAAACAATGTTGTTTAACCAGAAATGTTGTTTAACGTAAATTTATTGTCAACTTGTTGTAACTGTGCGATCTCCACAGGATTCCACTCTATTTTTTTGATCTGATTTGTAGGATGGTTATCGTTCAACCTCAATATCCACTTCTACAACACATGCAGGAAATCACAGAAAAATACTTCATGCAAGTCGTTGAATACGTACTCGTCCATATATTTGTGTGGTGTTAACTTCGTGATTTTGTTATCTTTCTACGAAAAATCCAACTCCTTTGTTTTCAACCAGCTCTTGATATCTTCCTTCGTTGGGTTCCACGATCTCAACATCCCCTTTCATATTCTCATTCTTTTAATGTTTTGTCACCATATCTGACATTCTTTTTACGCTTCTTCAGCAGATCTCATTCACTCAATCCCATTTTGTTACAACTAGCAATAGAACCATTTGTTGGCTATTACTTTATCTACTCTGATCTTACTTTACTGAATCAGGTTCAGATTTAACAAGCTTCCAACAAAATCCCTCTAAAACTATCGGGCCCCCTGGTAAACCATAAGGTGGTGCAATACACAGGGTGCATTGTGCAGTCTCAACCGAGATAGCTCTATGGGTGGTTGAAATACCCAAATTCTTGTAGCCTGGGAATGAGTGGGGATCTATGATTGTATCCTATGATCTTCATTAACTTAGTCTAACATTCAACTTATCATGATTAGTTTTTCATTCTACTCATGCATGTGAGATATCAGACCTAACTAATTCCTTCATTCATTTATCTAACATTTAATCATTAACAACAAAGGAGATGCATAACATCCAGTCACATAACACATTTTCTACCATCGTTCACCCCCTCTTGGTCTACGTCCACAAAATATTTGTCTCTCGATATATTTTATTATGTTTCAACAATATATCGTGCTACGTGCACTTACATTCTTGGATATTACAATCTCAACAAGCTTCTCGATCCTTGTGAGGCTGACTAGATCGCACCAAGCTCCTCATCCTGTGATCTAACCCTTAGGACCGAGTTTCTCGACTCTCCTCTAGCTCACCATCTTACAAAATGTTACAATTCTTACTTTCTTTACAACCTATGGAATCTCTGGTCCTCTAGCCTTCCTCTCTCTCTCTCTCCCTTCTCCCTAGACCTCATAGGTACTACTTATACATATTATTGGCTTATCATCCATTTCAATATCTTGAAAAAAACTTAACCCTAATGTAGTTAGTTTTCCCTTGCATGCTTCCCTTGCACATGTTATCTTTCCTTCCAGGTTTATTTTTCCCACTTCATTCTTTTCTCTCCAAAAATAGCCTTTTTCCCAAAATGGGTCTGCACCCAAAAATGGCTCCACCAAGGAAGCGATCTTCGAGTCATCCAAAAGTGTCACCTATCCTATAACATCAATCCCTTCAAAGATGATTTATTGTTTAATGTCACTCCCCTTGAATTTTGTGATGTTCTTTTGGTCCAACCTTATTTATGAAAACGTCATGTCGTATAAGACTCTAGACCTCGCAGTGTCACAGTGTTATTATTAATTTGGATAGGAAATTGTATAGAAAACCCAACGTAGTCCCACCTACTCCCATTTCCTTGATCTCTGCCAAGTAATGCAAGAAGGTCATCTCTCAAACTGAGAATTTTGTCTTCTTTTTTATTCACTCTCAAAGTGAGAGGAAGGTTACATCCACATCCATGGCCTCTAGGACCAATCTCTCCACACAGTAGAAGAAAGTGGATAAGGTTGTGGAAGAATACAAATACATATTCTCCTCACCCACTAGGGTACCTTTGCACTGTCAGGTCAAGCATTCAATCAATCTAACCCCCAACACACTGCTACCCAATGGGCCAATTTATCACCACTCTTTTTTAGAAAATGAGGAGACCAAGTGTCACATCCAAGAAATGCTCCAAAAGGGGAATATTCAACCTAGCTCATCCCCGTGTGGAAGCCCAATCATGCTTGTGCAGAGGAAAGATGGGACTTGGCAACTTTGCATCAATTATCGGGCCCTAAATAAAATCACAGTCAGGAACCGGTACCCGATTCCCTGAATAGAAAAAAGCCTTGAGCAACTCAAGGGAACCAAATACTTTAGTAAGATTGATCTGAAGTTTTGCTACCATCAAGTCCCAATAGAGCAGACGGATGTATGGAAAATTTCCTTCAAGTACAAAGAAGGTCTTTTTGAATGGTTGGTCATGCCCTTTGGTTTAAATAATTCCCCAATAACTTTCATGAGGATGATGGACGATATCTTGTGGCCTTTCACCAATTATTTTGTGGTGGTGTATTTGGATGACATCCTCATCTACAACAAGAATATGGTGGAACACTTGCATCATATTCAACAGGTTTTGCACACTCTATGGCAGCACAAGCTATATGAAAATTTGGAAAAGTTCTCCTTCGGCATGGATAGAATCCAGTATCTATGATACATTGTTGATGAGCATGGGGTGCATGTGTATCCAGCCAATAGCTAGGTCATTCATGGTTGCCCAGTCCCAACCACAGTCACTGAGCTTCGGAGCTTTTCAGGCCTTGTCAATCTCTATCGTAGGTTCGTGTTGGGATTCTCCCATATTTCATGGGCCCTCAGCCAAGTAACTAGTGGTGGTGGTAAGGAAACGTTCATGTGGGGCCTATCACAATAGCAAGTGTTTGATGATTTGAAGTAGTGCTTGTTCTCAAACCCAGAGCTCTCATTACCCAACCTGCAACATCCCTTTGAGATCGATACAGATTCTTCAGACTATGTTGTGGACACAGTTCTCACTCGGCACAGACACCCCATGGCCTATCATAGTGAGACACTATCAAATGTCATCCGTAAGTACCCTACTTACGACAAAGAATTGTACTCCATTATGCAATCCTGTCGCCAGCAAAGGAATTACATTATCATGCAGGAGACAATCATCCACATCAATCATAAGTCATTTTAGTTCATGCAGACACAAGGAAAATTGCAAAATGATTGCCATCAGAAGTCGTCCACATACTTGAAAAAGTTCCATATCAACATCAAGTATAAGACAGGAAGCACCAATCACGTCATTGATTTCCTCAAGCGCCATCCATTTGCAACACTCACCACGGTGCTAAACTCTTGTGGCCACGAGACCTTCGGATGGCCCCAACTCTATGAGAGAGATCCTAACTTCTCTGCCACCTACCATATGTTGGTTGCAAATACAGTTTCCATTTATTTTCATATTTAGGATGGGTTGTTGTTCCATCTGGGCCACTTCTTCATTCTTTCAAGTGAGTGAGTGAATATGATTGGGGAATCCCACTACATTCGAGTGACGTGACACTTCGGTGTAGAAAATATTGTGGCAGTGTTGCAACATTATTTCTATTGGTCAAAACTTCGACAAGATGTTAGCAAGTATATCAGGTCCTGCACTGCCTACGTCATTGCCAAACTGGCCATTAAGAAACAAGGCATGTACACCCCTCTACCTACTCCTGAAAGGCCCTAGGAATCCATCTCGATGGACTAAATTTCAGGCCTTCCATCAACCAAGCGGGGAAATGACTGTGTTTTTGTGGTGGTTGATCTTTTTTCTAAAATGGAAATTCTGGCCACCTGTAAGAACAGAATCATAGCAGAGGCCACTGCCAATATCTTCTTTCAATGAGTGTGGGTACATTTTTGGATACCAAAAACCATCGTCATAGATCGGGACAGATGGTTCCTCGGCACATTCAGGTCGAGCCTTCGGTCACTGTTGGACACCAAGCTCACCAAATCCACTGCCTTCCACCCCCATATGGATGGAAAAACTGAGTTCATCAACCAAATGATCATGCATATCCTAAGCATGTACAATTCCAAGCATCCTCACACATGGGATGAGATTCTTCCCTATGTTTAACATAGCTATAACATAACCATGCATAGCTCAACTGGCCACAACCCCTTTCAGGTGGGGTCATGGATGTTGCACTACCCCTTGTGGCCACCCAGGAAAACTCGACCCATGCTAAAAAATGAAGCCAACAAAGCTACCCAGTTCATTGATCGAATCCAACAGAACCTCCAACAGGTTCAATATATTTTACAGAAGTACAATGCCAAGTATAAGCATCATCATGATCAACACCGGGTGCCACACAAGTTTAAGGTGGGAGATAAATTTTGGTTGCAATTAAAAAAATAACACCTTACAGGGTCCCATCGAAATCTTCATCCACTCCTCTATGGAACTTACACCATCACCAAGGTCGTGGGAGACCATTCTTTTGAGCTCAACATTCCCCCCTTCCTTGGCTTGCACCTAGTATTTAATGTGGACCTCCTTCGGCCATATTTTCCACCATTATTGGACACCTTAGAGATAGTAGAACTTTTGACACCAACAAAGCTCAACCTTGGCTACATGGAACATGAATACACTGATCAAATATTGGACACACACGTCAAGGGTACTCTCCAATAGAGGATCCAACTTTATCTGGCTATCAAAGAAGGGAAGCTCCTACACCAAGGCAAGTGTCTCAACCGGGGCCAAATTCAATAGAAATTCCCTCATCTTATGGTGGAACTCAACACAATGGAGACCATTTCTTCCTAAGGGGGGAAGATTGATCCATGTGGATATCGGTGGCCACCCACCTATTCCAACCGAATCATATGTTGTTTTCATTTTTGAAGTTATTTTCCTAGATTTTTGGGTCTTGAACTTTCGAGACCGTTTTGAGGCCCTAAACAACATTTTTTTGGAATTCCACAATCATAATGTTATGGTTAGAGTGTGAAAACATAATGTGTAGTCCTCGGATAGACCTTTCCAATGGGATACCGTGTCTAAAGCAGAGATTGTATGAAAAATTTATGACCACAGGAAGTTGATGTACCAACTTACCCCAACGGGGCCCACATGACTTTTGGTGTTTCATCTCATAAGGTTAGGCTTTTGGATGTCTAGGGTTTTGGCATTCATGTTTGATTTAAAAATTCCTTTGGAGCCTCATTGTACTCATCTTCTTATGAATGAGCATAACCATCAAATCTCTTCTCATAGATCAGTCACCACCATTCTAGCAAGCTTGTTTCAGTCTGCATTTTACAATTTCAACATTTTTCTTTATTGAATAGAAGCCAAGTTTTTGTTGGGTATGTGTTATATTCTACTTCGGGAAACGTGTCACATATTTAGGTGGTTTTTTGGCACATGGTTTCTTTGTCGATGGTTTTCTATTTTCGGTTAACGAATTAGGGTTGTTGACTAATCCAAGTCATTGGGTTAGGGTTTTGGATGTCGTTGGCTCCTATATGTATATTGTATTGTAAACACTATATCATGATGAATGATTATAAAATATGTTGGTTTTCCCGGTTTGGGTTTCCAGGGGAAAAATCTTTGTGTAATGTTTGTATTTTCCATTGTATATTTTTTGTTCTTTTACAGAAAATTTGTTTGCAGTAAATATTGTACAAGGTTAAAATCTACATTTGGTATCAGATCTTTGTTGGCTTCAGGGGGATGCATTTGTGGTCAAGGGTTTGTATCAGGACTGTAATAATCCTTGTTACAGTGGGAGATCTATGGTATTGATTTTTTTAGGTGAAAAGAAATGGAAAGCAATTCGAAAATGGAGATCGATAGGTTTAATGGGAAAAGTTTTGAGTTGTGGAAGCTCAAGATGGAAGATCTGTTGGTGGACAAAGATCAGTGGATTGTGATAGATCCAGGTACTACACCTATAGGAACTTCAACAAATGACTGGAAAAAGTTGGATCGGAAGGCAAAGAGAAAAATCTGACTGTTCCTCTCAGATTCAGTATTACTAAATGTGTCAGAGGAAGATACAACCAAGGATTTATGGGAAAATTTGTGGAAGTTGTATCAGTCTAAGTCCCTAGTAAATAAACTATTCCTGAGAACGAAGTTGTATAACCTGAGGATGAGAGATGGAGACTCGGTGGCAGAGCATTTGAATTCCTTCAATATTGTGGTAATTCAGTTAGTATCTATTGAGATTAAAATTTCAGATGAAGATAAATGTATCGTTTTATTGTGTTCTTTACCAGACTCCTGGGATAGTCTAGTTGTGGCCATAGGTATTAATACAAATGCCTTGAAGTTTGATGAAGTATTCTCATCCTTGTTGTCGTAGAAGATGAGACAGAAGAATATGGAAGGACAGAGCATAGATGCATTATTTGCAAGAAGACGTTCCCAAGAAAGAAATAGATCTAAGTTCTCAAGTGGGAGATCTAATTCTAATGGTAAATCTAAATCTCCTGGAAAGTTTGTAATGGTATGTTGGAGATGTGGAAAACAAGGGCACTACAAGAAGCAATGTAGATCCAAAGTTGAGAAAAAGAAGGGATCCGAAGAATCTCCTTCCACATAAGAAAAGACCTCCAAGGAAGAAGGAGGGGATGTGTACTTGGCTTCTTCAAGCACACATGCAGATCATGAGGAATGGTTGGTTGACTCGGGTGCATCCTTACATATGACTCCCCACGAGGAGTGGTTCTGTGAATATGAAAGGTATGATGGAGGCAATATTTTCTTAGGTGATTATTTGACAACCAGAATCATAGGACGAGAAAAATTCAAGTTGAGGCTCATAGATGGAAGGATTAGAACACTACCTGGTGTTCTGCACATCCCAGGTTTGTCTAGAAATTTGATTTTTGTAAGCAAAATGGACGATGCATGGGGTAAAAAAAATATTTGAAAAGGAAACCTGCAGGATGGGTTGAGGAGAAATGGAGTTGTTGAAGGGAGTTCGGTTTGGAACTTTATATAATATACAAGGAAGCACTATTAGTGATGGGTGTAATAGTTCCATTATTCATGATATTGGAGTTGAAGAAGAAAGAACTCCTACAGTCTCTAGAGAAAAGGTTATGTTGTGGCATCAAAGAATGGGGCATATCAGAGAGAAGGATCTTCGACTACTACACGGTAAATGTATGGTTGAAGGTATGTCTAACTGCTCTCTGGATTTTGATTTCTGTAAACATTGTCAATATGGGAAGCAGAACCGGGTAAGATTCCCCTCTGGAGCAACGAGGGCAGAAGGAATTTTACAGCTACTTCACAATGATGTTTTTGGACATGTATCGGTCCCATCATTGGGAAAATTTGTGTAATATGTCTCACTTATAGATGAATTCTTGAGGAATACTAGGATATATTTCCTCAAGAAGAAATATGAAGTATTTGACAAGTTTAAAGAGTTTAAGGCTCTTGTTGAGAATCATATAGAGAAAATAATTAAGGTGTTGAGGATAGATAATGACAGAGAGTTCTACGGGAATGAATTTGAAGAATTCTATAAGAAGTGAGGTATAGCAAGGCAAAATACTACTCCATATACACCTTGGCAGAATAGAGTTGCAGAAGGGATGAACAAGACACTGGTGGAAAAAACAAGGTGCATGCTTAGTGGTGTCAGGTTAGGGCAAGAATTTTGGGAAGACGCAGTGGGTACTACATCTTACTTGGTCAACAGATCACCCTCATCAGTGTTGGATGAAAATACTCCACAAGAGGTATGGACTAGTAAGGAACCTTCTCTCACACATCTCAAGGTATTTGGTTGTGATGCATATATTCATGTTCCAAAGGAAAACATGAGAAAGCTAGATAAGAAGGCCGAAAAGTGTATCTTTATTGGATATAAAGATGGTCTCAAAGGATATAAGCTTTGGAACCCATAAACTAAGAAGGTAGTTTAGAGACGAGATGTGGTATTTAGAGAAATGAAGGATGTTGTTAAACAGGAAGTCCTATCAAGTAAGGAAGAACTAGATAAAATAGAGTTTGATTTAAAGGATGATGAGTCAGACTCCGCAGAAGAACAGGAATCAGAAGAAGAATATTTGCATACTCCAATATTGAGGAGATTAGTTCAAGAAAGAAGGATACCAGAAAGGTATACTCCATCTGATTTTTGTTCAAATTTTGCTTTGTCTATTATGGATGATGTGTTATAACCCTAAACTGCACCAGACATGCATACCTGGCATCATGCCATCTTACTTGCTATCTTTTCCAAGCCATCACTGAACAACTCTTCTAAAAACCATTGTTTTGAAGGTGTACGTGCCCTACACAACTATTGCCCGCGTAAACACGCTTGCTGCACCACTACAGCTCACGTACACTCACAAAAAATCGTGAAAAATGAAAATTGAATATGGATACGAGTTTTTAGGCCGTTACTTAACTATTTGACCGCCCATAGCCAGTCACCCCAACCGTTACTATCTCTTTTGGCCTATAAAATAAGGCGTTGGAGCCCCATTCCAAGAAGAAGCACGAGAGAATAGAAACTCTGCCCATTTCAATATTCCCCCATTGCCCCAATATTTTGCAACCACATTGTGAGTTTGAGCTAGAATTCCTTCTTCCTCCTTTGCAAATCCTTGCCATTTCCCTAGAGAGAATTGAAGAGGAGAAGAACATGTGGAAGCAGTTGGTGCATGGTGAAGGGGAGCCCAGGAACAAGTTTGAGGAGCAATGTCGGTCTCATGTCGTAAACAACTTTTGTGAGATTAATATAAAGAAGTATTTTTTTCGTCCCACCAAATGACGTCTTAAATCCTTATTATTTGTTTACATTTCTTGATTATGATGTCTAACCCACTAATCCATACATAGAATTCATGCTTGTAGTTTCTTGTTTGTCTTTTGGTGAATGCAGGTCAGCCTTGGGAGAAGACTTCCATTCAGGAAATAACCGATCGCAAAGGAATCGACATCGGATGCAGAGTTTAAGGTATGCCTACTGGATACCTGTACTTTGTCTTTTATGTATGATTGTGGGATAATGTCGGGATAGTTGATAAAAAGTAGGAGACTTTATACGGTTAGCTTTGCCTACATTTTAGAACCCCGGTGTAGTCTGTAGAGGAGTTTTCCCGCTATAGCAGAATTGGTGACCATACTGGGGAAGCCTCTAGGGTCTTTGGGGATATTTCTTTTGGGTGTTTTTGAATCATTTTACTCACTGTTTTTTAGTTTCTGTAAGATTCTGTGTCTTTAAGGGATATTGGTCTTCCATACCAATACTCCCTTCCTTTTGCTTGACTGTTAGTTTTCATATCTTGAGAAGTTACAGAGGTGTACGCGGCCTGTAGTGGGCATGTACGTGTGCATATGTGCCCTACCTTTGGACAGCCTGCATACATACGTTGGTGACTGAAGTGTCAGTAGCGTGCCTGTATTGAGAAATATTTTCTAAGAAGAGACAGTCATCCTCTTCCCTATCATAAGTCACACTTCTTAGGGGTTTTCTTGATCTATCCATGGTCTCTGTTATAGCAGTCTGTCACCTAAGTCTGACCTCAGCATAGATTTCTTTTCATCAAAAGATTTCTTGTGTTTTATTTGATAGGGTTTTTAGAAAGGTTTGTGATTCTGCTTTGATCTGCCTGTTTGGTATTGTCAATGATTCCCTGTGATCTGCATTTGGGCCTGAATTCATTTCTTGGTCTTGACTTGTCATCATTTTTCCCTTTTTTCCCTTAGAAGAAAATAAAAGAATTCATTTTCAAATTTCTTGTTTTGAAGCATAAAACAATTAAAAGAAAATCTTTCATTTTTTTTTTGGTTTGGAAAAGTAGTTTAGGTCAGTTATTTGATTTACCAAAGAAAAAGAAATTTTTCTTAAGTTCTTTACTTGAATTCGTAGGACATTAAGTAGATCGTACTCGAGTGAAATCTTGTTTTAAGTTTTTCTTTTCAAAATATCTAAGAAAAGTAGTTATGAAAAGTTTGGTTAAAGAGTTTAAATTGGCAAATCTTTATTTGTGAAGAAAGAAGTACTTTTGTTTCCAATATCATATTATGCTCTCCTCTTTTGTCTCTTAAAAAACATCACTGGTTTCATTTCCGTTCCTCTTTGCTTAATACAGCCACTAAAATTAACGCTTAATTAAAAGTCAATAGACTTTGTGTTTGTAGGGTCCACCAATGCACTCTAGGCTAGAGCCTTGATTTAGGATTGGAGAGGAAACTATTCAAGGCTACAAAAACAAACATAAGAGTATGTGCTAGCGAGTACTTGAAATTCCAGTAACCATGAAAGTTATCCAAGACCCCCCTCTAACACAGGGGCTAAACACGAGGTCACGTAAGGAAAGGTAGCAGAGATAACCCCTCCAAAGTCAGACCAATCATATTGGGGAACACATATAGAGGGCTTATCTTGGGATTTCGTTGATCGCACTTGCCACGGAGCTTCGTGGGTCTCGAAACCGTTCGAGGTCCTCAATTGTCTTCTGGAACACTTTCTTTTGATACCCTTGATAGGTTTCCATCTTGATACACTGCTCATTGTGGTCCACCCGACTCTTGACTATACCCGCTTGGTGAATGTTCGCGCACTAGCAACCTAGTTGTATTTATCTTAAGTGAATTACACAAGTGACTATGGGGGTATACCATGGTAGCTAGGGTAGACATAAGGCCACACTTTGCATAGTATACCTGAGGGGTGCTTCCGTATTCGAGTTGCACTTGCATCGGTAAGTTTCTCTAGTGTTGGTTGGTGTAACTGTTCTTCCAACTAGCTAGTGATCTACTTGTCTTATCTTATAGGAGCTTTTTCTAGTGTGTGTTGGTCCTTAAAATGTTAATAGAAATCCCTAGTGTGTCATTTATCTTCTCACACCATGGAGGATTAGGAGCTCCGCCAGTCGCGAAGGCTTCTTGGCCTGCCGCTGGTTAATCTGGAGCCACCCCTGTCACCACTAAGGAGAAGACTAGACTAGCAAGGGTATTTTGAGGTGAATGGGCCACAATAAATTGAGCCCGACCCATCTCTGAGAGGAGAACATTTGATTCTATAGGAACCAACCATTGTCGACCTTGGAGTGGAATCTCTTGGTCCTTATAACCCTTTGATCACTAATCTATCGACGCCCATCATCATACAGGTTCACAGTTACAAGCGTCAGGTAGTGTCACAAACTGCGATGGCAAACAATGTTGCTACTTCTTCAGGGAATACTCATACTCCCTCTACGGTTGTCACTACAAGGGGTTGTCTGCCTCCTAACCAATTTTCATCGGTCTAGACCACCATGGTCTCGATTGCCTCTACCTTGGGTAATGGTCTGATTCCATCTATGGCAACGATCATTGCTCCTTTCACCCAGAGTGTGACAGACCCTGCGTTCTCATACGGGATGTCTGTCTTTGATATGAACTCTGTCCTTTCCAACTCCACTCTACAGACATTAGGTTTGGGGGTCGGTAGCTCTAACGCTCCTCTGCAAGGATCCATGGGGTGCACTTCAGCAGATCACCCTCATCAGTGTTGGATGAAAATACTCCACAAGAGGTATGGACTAGTAAGGAACCTTCTCTCACACATCTCAAGGTATTTGGTTGTGATGCATATATTCATGTTCCAAAGGAAAACATGAGCAAGCTAGATAAGAAGGCCGAAAAGTGTATCTTTATTGGATATAAAAATTGGTCTCAAATTTTATAAGCTTTGGAACCCATAAACTAAGAAGGTAGTGTAGACACGAGATGTGGTATTTAGAGAAATGAAGGATGTTGTTAAATAGGAAGTCCTATCAAGTAAAGATGAACTAGATAAAATAGAGTTTGATTTAAAGGATGATGAGTCAGACTCTACAGAAGAACAGGAATCAGAAGAAGAATATTTGCATACTCTAGTATTGAGGAGATTAGTTCAAGAAAGAAGGATACTAGAAGGGTATACTCCATCTTATTTTTGTTCAAATTTTTCTTTGTCTATTATGGATGATGTGTTATAAACCTAAACTGCACCAGACATGCATACCTGGCATCATGCCATCTTACTTGCTATCTTTTCCAAGCCATCACTGAACAACTCTTCTAAAAACCATTGTTTTGAAGGTGTACGTGTTCTACACAACTATTGCCCGTGTAAACACGCTTGTTGCACCACTACATCTCACGTACACTCACAAAAAATCACGAAAAATGAAAATTGAATATGGATACGGGTTTTCGGGCCGTTACTTAACTATTTGACCTCCCATAGCCAGTCACCCCAACCATTACTATCTCTTTTGTCCTATAAAATAAGGCGTTGGAGCCCCATTCCAAGAAGAAGCACGAGAGAATAGAAACTCTGCCCATTTCAATATTTCCCCATTGCCCCAATATTTTGCAACCACATTGTGAGTTTGAGCTAGAATTCCTTTTTCCTCCTTTGCAAATCCTTGCCATTTCCCTAGAGAGAACTGAAGAGGAGAAGAACATGTGGAAGCAGTTGGTGCATGGTGAAGAGGAGCCCAAGACCAAGTTCGAGGAGCAGTGTCGGTCTCATGTCGTAAACAACTTTTGTGAGATTAATATACAGAAGTATTTTTTTCGTCCCACCAAATGACGTCTTAAATCCTTATGATTTGTTTACATTTCTTGATTATGATGTCTAACCCACTAATCCATACATAGAATGCATGCTTGTAATTTCTTGTTTGTCTTTTGGTGAATGCAGGTCAGCCTTGGGAAAAGACTTCTAGTCAGGAAATAACCGATCGCAAAGGAATCGACACCAGATGCAGAGTTTAAGGTATGCCTACTGGATACCTGTACTTTGTCTTTTATGTATGATTGTGGGATAATGTTGGGATAGTTGATAAAAAGTAGGAGACTTTAGACAGTTATTTTTGCCTACATTTTAGAACCCTGGTGTAGTCTGTAGAGGAGTTTTCTCGCTATAGCAGAATTGGTGACCATACTGGGGAAGCCTCTAGGGTCTTTGGGGATATTTCTTTTGGGTGTTTTTGAATCATTTTACTCACTGTTTTTTAGTTTCTGTAAGCTTCTGTGTCTTTAAAGGATATTTTTCTTCCATACCAGTACTCTCTGCCTTTTGCTTGACTGTTAGTTTTCATATCTTGAGAAGTTACAGAGGTGTATGCGGCCTGTAGTGGGTCTGTACGTGTGCATATGTGCCCTACCTTTGGACAGACCGCGTACATATGTTGGCTGTTGAAGTGTCAGTAGCGTGCCTGTATTGAGAAATTTTTTCTTAGAAGAGGTAGTCATCCTCTTCCCTATCAGAATTCACACTTCTCGGGGGTTTTCTTGATCTAGCCATGGTCTCTGTTATAGCAGTCTGTCGCCTAGGTCTAACCTCAACATAGATTTCTTTTCATCAAAAGATTTCTTGTGTTTTCTTTGATAGGGTTTTTAGACAAGTTTGTGAGTCTGCTTTGATCTTCCTGTTTGGTATTGTCAGTGACTCCCTGCGATCTGCATTTGGGCCTGAATTCATTTCTTGGTCTTGACTTATCATCATTTTTCCCTTTTTTTCCCTTAGAAGAAAAGAAAAAGAATTCATTTTCAAATTTCTTGTTTTGAAGCATAAAACAATTAAAAGAAAATCTTTCATTTTTGTTTTTGTTTAGAAAAGTAGTTTAGGTCAGTTATTTCATTTACCAAGGAAAAAGAAATTTTTCTTAAGTTCTTTACTTGAATTCGTAGGACATTAAGTAGCTTGTACTCGAGTGAAATCTTGTTTTAAGTTTTTCTTTTCAAAATATCTGAGAAAAGATGTTACGAAAAGTTTGGTTAAAGAGTTTAAATTGGCAAATCTTTATTTGTGAAGAAAGAAGTACTTTTGTTTCCAATATCATATTATGCTCTCCTCTTTTGTCTCTTAAAAAACATCACTGGTTTCATTTTCGTTCCTCTTGACTTAAGACAACCACTAAAATTAACGCTTAATTAAAAGTCAATAGACTTTGTGTTTGTAGGGTCCACCAATGCATTCTAGGATAAAGCCTTAATTTAGGATTGGAGAGGAAACTCTTCAAGGCTACAAAAACAAACATAAGAGTCTGTGCTAGGGAGTACTTGAAATTCCAGTAACCATGAAAGTTATCTGGGACCCCCCTCTAACACAGGGGCTAAACACGAGGTCGCGTAAGTAAAGGTAGCGGAGATAACCCCTCCAAAGTCGGACCAAGCATAGTGGGGAACACATATAGAGGGCTTAACTTGGGATTTTGTTGATCGCACTTGCCACGGAGCTTCGTGGGTCTCAAAATTGTTCGAGGTCCTCAGTTGTCTTCTAGAACACTTGCTTTTGATACCCTTGATAGGTTTCTGTCTTGATACACTGCTCATTGTGGTCCACCTGACTCTCGACTGTACCCGCTTGGTGAATGTTCGCGCACTGGCAACCTAGTTGTATTTATCTTAAGTGACTTACACAAGTGACTACGGGGGTATACCATTGTACCTAGGGCAGCCATCGGGCCACACTTTGCACAGTATACCTGAGGGGTGCTTCCGTATTCGAGTTGCACTTGCACCGGTAAGTTTCTCTAGTGTTGGTTGGTGTAACTGTTCTTCCAACTAGCTAGTGATCTGCTTGTCTTATCTCATAGGAGCATTTTTTAGTGTGTGTTAATCGTTAAAACGTTAATAGAAATCCCTAGTGTGTCATTTATCTTCTCACACCATGGAGGATTAGGAGCTCCGCCAGTCTCGAAGGCTTCTTGGCCTGCCGCTGGTTAATCTGGAGCCACCCCTGCCACCGCTAAGGAGAAGACTAGACTAGCAAGAGTCTTTTGAGGCGAACGGGCCACAATAAATTGCGCCCGACCCATCTCCGAGAGGAGAACATTTGATTCTAGAGGAGCCAACCATTGTCGACCTCGGAGTGGAAGCTCTTGGTCCTTATAACCCTTTGATCACTAATCTATCGGCGCCCATCATCGTACAGGTTCACCGTTATAAGAGTCAGGTAGTGTCACAAACTGCGATGGCAAACAATGTTGCTACTTCTTCAGGGAATACTCATACTCCCTCTATGGTTGTCACTACAAGGGGTTGTCTGCCTCCTAACCAATTGTCATCGGTCCAGACCACCATGGTCTCGATCACCTCTACCTTGGGTAATGTTCTGATTCCGTCTATGGCAACGATCATTGATCCTTTCACCCAGAGTGTGACAGACCCTGCGTTCTCATACAGGATGTCTAGCTTCGATACGAACTCTGTCCTTTCCTACTCCACTCTACAGACTTTAGGTTTGGGGGTCGGGAGCTCTAACGCTCCTCTGCAAGGATCCATGGGGTGCACTTCAGCAGATCACCCTCATCAGTGTTGGATGAAAATACTCCACAAGAGGTATGGACTAGTAAGGAACCTTCTCTCACACATCTCAAGGTATTTGGTTGTGATGCATATATTCATGTTCCAAAGGAAAACATGAGAAAGCTAGATAAGAAGGCCGAAAAGTGTATCTTTATTGGATATAAAGATGGTCTCAAAGGTTATAATCTTCGGAACCCAAAAACTAAGAAGGTAGTGTAGAGAGGAGATGTGGTATTTAGAGAAATGAAGGATGTTGTTAAACAGGAAGTCCTATCAAGTAAGTAAGAACTAGATAAAATAGAGTTTGATTTAAAGGATGATGAGTCAGACTCTACAGAAGAACAGGAATCAGAAGAAGAATATTTGCATACTCCAGTATTGAGGAGATTAGTTCAAGAAAGAAGGATACCAGAAAGGTATACTCCATCTGATTTTTGTTCAAAATTTGCTTTGTCTATTATGGATGATGTGTTATAACCCTAAACTGCACCAGACATGCATACCTGGCATCATGCCATTTTACTTGCTATCTTTTCCAAGCCATCACTGAACAACTCTTCTAAAAACCATTGTTTTGAAGGTGTACGTGTTGGAAAATGTTTAACAAGTAGCATATGCTTATCATTGATGGCAAGTACAACAATGAAGATGGCATGGGTGCAGGAAGAATGTACAAAGGATTGTTGGCATGTTTTACAGGCAGCATAGACTTGTCATTGATGGCAAGTACAGTAGTGGAAATGGTAGGATAAGAAGGATAAAAATCCCTTGGGGATTCAGACGTGAAAGCTCAGGAGGAACAACATTGAAGAAAATGCGCGCAGCAAAGGCAAAGCTCAAAGTACAGGAATTTGCAGAAGAGAAGGAAGACAGAGATCC